>JAJOOJ010009660.1:0-34481 GCA_029582625.1 Solanum boliviense
AAAAAAAAAAAAGAGCCCACATCAGACAATACTCAGTGTAATAAAATATAAAATATAATATGTATAAATAAAACATATAATCGAGAAAAGACATGGACCCCCACTAGCAGTTAAAAACTCTAAATTAATGAAAACAGAGACAAATAAAAGAAAAGGGGCATGGACCACTGCAACTAACACAACGTAAACAAAGCATGAAAAGATTCAAAATACATGATTTTTAACATATACTCTGTAATGTAAAAGAGGAAAACATTACCTTAGTCACAGAGTAATGAAATCAACTGAGCGAAAAATTGAAGAAACAAAAAAGTATCATCTGAAGAGCATAACTAGAAGGTGTTGTGATTTGCAACCCTAAACCTTCATCCTCGGCGGCTGCTACAAAAAAAATAGCTGAGAATCGTGCTAAAATGGAGTTCAAGGATATGTTAGGTTAATGTGTAAATGGGTTTGTGGGTAGGTTTTTGTCTTTTTTAGTATAGATGGGTCGGGTCGTTGGGATAGATTTAAAAAAAATAGGTGGACCAATAAGAAGAAGCCATTTGTCTAATTTAATGACTCAACATTTGCCATGTCAGCCGGCTGTTAAAAAAGGGCAATTTTAAACCTTAAAAAAATATTGAGGGCATTTTTAAACCAAAAGGTGGAAGGAGGGCATTTTTGACCCATTTGGAATACGTTAAGGGCATTTTTAACCCTTTTCCCTTTATTTATTTCCTGAAAATATTCTCCTCTATTTTGGTAAATAAAAAATATTCTGATTCATATTACTTGTTGTATTTATAATTTTTCACCTTCCTTAATATAATTGGCATACGAGATGTGTGGCAATGAGGAAACACCAATGAGTTGGTTTTACTTTAGTAGTACCAAAAAATGTTTTGGGGTTGAGTCGTGTTGGTGTATATGCATTTTATTATTTATTAAAATAAAAAAGTAAGGGTATATGTTAGTGGGTATAAATTATAGTAAAAGACGAGTATTAGTTCTTGTAACTTATATGACCATAAGTTTTTGTAACTTTCACGGTCATTAGTTTCTTGTAATTCATATGATCATTAATTTCTCATAACTTATATGGCATCTATCACATTTATCTACACATCATTCTACCTGTTTGATTATATACAAGACTTTTTCACCTATAAATAGTGGTGTTTATTCCTTTATGAAGTATCTCACGAGAGATGAGAAATGTGAAATAATATTATAGTGTGTAGTGAAGGAGAGAGTTCAGACAAAGAAAATATTTTTTAAGTCTTCAACTATATATAAAAGAGAGTATTAATATGTTGAAGGAATATTGCGTTATTTTTGTGGAGTATTGGACTCTTCAACTAAATCAATTCGGAGTTGCTTGAGTTGTACGACGTTGTTGGACTATTGTATCCTGGAGGGGACAAGTCAAGAGTGAAATTGTTGGATCGATGTAGATTATGCAGCAGTGGCTTGCATCCCCTTAAGGAGAACGAAATATCTGCATCTCAACCTATAGATTTGTTTATTCATTTTGTCATTTTATTTTCAACTGAAATTTATCTGTGGTAAATTACACTAACAAGTTGTTATAACAAAGGTGAGAAAGATCAATTGAAAGAAATAAAAAAGCATATGTGAAATTATCGAAATTCAATCGAATTTATGAGCAACAAATGACTTGGGACAATGTCGTGACAAAAGTAGGTGATTGCTTTGAAACAACAATTGACGGGGAAGTTGTAAGACAATTGTTTCATTCTTTCTTAGTGAGTACATTTTTTATTGTGGTTCGACAAGAGGACCATCTTGTGAAAAAAAAGAAGGAAAAACTACCTATATAGACATACTATACTATCATATATACATATTTTATCTCTACTTTAAAAATATTATGTAGAGTACCACTTTTTAATAAATATACCATATATTTAAAAAAATTAAATCAGATACACAATTCCTTAAAAAATGGTAGCAAATAATTATCTTAAAATTACATCTCCTTAATAAGTGGGACATTAATAATTCAAATTAATTTTATCTCTCTTCAATTCAGCCGCTTCCCTCCCCAATCCCAAAACGATTGTATCCTATTCACACTATCCTACCCTCACCCCTTCTTCCCCACTCCCACACGTATCCCTCATTACCCCTTGTAATAATTGTAGGATCTGACTCTTAAAGTTTAAACAAGACGCAATGGAAGTTAACCAGATACATGTATGGGTACATTTTTTTCTACTTCAATTTTTAATATATTGTTATGCTTATCAAAGATTCATGGTTTAGGACCTGTAAACTTTTTTTGGCAAACCACATAAATCCCACTAGTTTAGTTCTTAATTATTAAGATTCTCAATAGTTTCAAATATTGCTTCCTCTACCATATTTCATGCTTTTTGATACATGAGTCTGAATTCATGAGATACATATATCTGTCGAATTTTAAAATTGAGATACAAAATTTATTTATTTAAATTGATTGGTTGTAACTGATTTCCTTAATTAGAGGAGTAATTGAGGATTTTCAAAATACATAGATAATTAATTTCATTTTATTATTCTTTGAAATAGTAAATTCATTAATATTATTAATATAAGATAAAAACATGTATATCTTGGTAATGTAAATTTGATTAATTTCAAAGTATTACTCTTAAAATAATAAATTCATTAATGTGATGTATCTATTATCGATATATGATGTATCTAATAAACTAAACACTTAGATGCATGAGTGTCATACAAGTACATTCATATGTATCATAGAAGTATCTAACATTAATTTCATGTATTTAATTTGTTATATGTATCTAGTATTAATTTTAGGTATCTATTTATATATATATCTAATATTAATTTCATGTATCTTTTATATGTATCTAGTATTAATTTGATGTATCAAGTATCAATTGCATATGTTATATCCAAAAATATGTATCTCGAATACATAGTAAACATATACATCTAATTATGTGTATCTAAATATGAAATATACAAAAAGAAGAAGCATATACATCTAATTATGTGTAACTGAATTTCATACGTTATATCCAAAAACATGTATCTCAAATACATAATAAGCATATACATTTAATTATGTGTATCTAACTATGAAATGTAGCTGAAACACATAAATTTAAGAGCAAATCATGACTGTAGAGTATGTCGTATCATTAATATCATGGTGTTGTTAAAAATCATGTATCCGAAATTAAATGGTGGATACATATACATGTTCAGATACCCCACATTAAATGCTAGAGATTAAAATTAATGCCTTAATGTTTATTTGTACGTAATATGAAATTTTAAATTAAAATAGTCATATAATTATTTCTGACAAATCTTTACTTGCCAACTAAATGTAAATATTTCTTTTAAAAAATCATTAAAAATCCAATTTTGAAAAAAAAAAAACATTTAATTTGGTGCCAAATCAAGTTGACGCATGCCGACGAAGTTCCCGGCAATGTAGACAAGCAAAGCCCCGTCAGCACTCAGCCCCACAATAATAGAAAGTCACAATATTCCCTTGAGTTTTCTCTTCAAAATATATATAAACCAAAACCCTCAACTCCCGCCGCAGGGTTTCTCTCCTCCGCACTCCGCAGCCGCTTTCACCCTTACAGAAAAGCTCGAAGGGATCGAAGAGAGAGCCATGGCGCAGTCACTGGAACTATTATTGATTCAATTTCTGATGCCTGACAATGATGCTAGAAGACAAGCTGAGGATCAAATAAAGCGTCTTGCAAAGGATCCTCAGGTGGTTCCATCACTGATTCATCATCTCCGTACTGCCAAAACGCCTAATGTTAGGCAGCTTGCGGCGGTACTGCTCCGTAAGAAGATCACTGGTCACTGGGCTAAGCTATCTCCTCAACACCGTCAGCTTGTGAAACAGTCCTTAATTGAGAGCATCACTATGGAACACAGGTCCTTTGATTCATTTCTCTCACTTTTTAGTTTCAACTGCACTAGTTTTTTTCCCGTATTCAGTGCAGTAATTGGACGATACATTTTGCTATTTATTGATGATCACTATTGTGAGTATATTTGCCGCAACTAATTTTCTAGGCGCTCTATGGAGGTTTGCATGCGCTTTTGTATCCGCATCTTTTTTCAAAAAAATTACTTACTTTATAAAGTCTGCTGGACTAGAATGAACCGAGAGTTCGTACAATTCTCCTATTCTTTTTGAGTAATTCAGTTTTCTCTTGTGTCTGAGAATGACTTTCTGATCAGACTATAGAATAAGATTTTGCAGGACTAAGAGACTTTTTGTTGTGAAAGAGTATTTTGACTGATGAAGTCAATGTTGTTAACTGATTATTCTTATAATAATGGATAGAAGAATCACTGATTTTCAAGCAAGCCAATTATAACGGAGTTGTACTTTCTGTGGTAATTTACTCAATGATACACATGTGTGCGTCTGTGTGAGAAAAAAATTTAGATCACACAACCTTTACATTTTTTTTTTCTTTCTGGAGATGCATTGAATTGCCTTACTTAGAAGCTGTTACTAGGCCTCCAATGGAAGTTTGAAAAGATGATATTTTGCCTGCAAATTATACTGATCTAATGTGATGATCATTTTTCAGCCCTCCGGTGAGGCGAGCTAGTGCAAATGTGATTAGTATCGTTGCAAAATATGCGGTTCCAGCTGGAGAGTGGTCAGATTTGTTGCCATATTTGTTTCAGTGCAGTCAAAGTGCACAAGAAGATCACAGAGAGGTATCCTATGCTTGATTGTCATCACATGTTTTAGTTAGATGAACACTTGATATGGTCCCTTTCTTTTCAATTACTACAATGTAGCTTCTGGGTTGGCATAAAGGATTAGTTTCTTACATGCTATGCAAAAATGTTGATTGCTGTATGCCAATAAAATTCCTTGCAATTGCTAGATTTTATCATTCCAAGGCTATTATAGAAGTATAGTGATACCCTTATGTTACAATTTCATTTAACCATTTGTAAATGCCAAGTATAAGTGTAAGCATCCCTACCCTCTCGAAAATAGTACTTAATTTTCCCCTCAGACAGAGTATGCCACTTCATACTGAAAATTCAAAGTATTTGGCAGTTTCAGCAGACTGGTAGCTTTATTCTGAATTCAAGTAACACTGAGGTAGAATGCCTGTTAAACCTTTGTCAGTTCCTTTTACCTTCCCTAATGAGGAACATTCGATAGAACTAATGAAAAAAAGGGATTGACGACATGGGGCTGTGGAGTGCCCAATTGGGAAGTGAGTATAGGCCATCAAAATGAAACTGTCACTGTCAAAAAAAATTTATGAAAGGTAGAGAACTGTTGTCAGTTTTGTCACTACATCTATAAACAGGCTGAAAGAATCGATTCAACATAAGTTTGTATGTTTTGAATTCAATCTGACATGATCAAGGTTTCTTAATTAATACTAATTGTCTGCGTCAGCCATTTTAACTGTTCATGTAACCTCTTTTGCGTGAGCATCAGTTAATCATTAATCCATGTAAAGAAAATGTTGTTGTCATCAATCTTCCCCTTCCTTTGGATTGGGATAATAATGATTTTACCCGCTGTTCCACTTTCTGCAATTATCTGTAGGATCATGTATTTTAGTGGACTGATGGGTTGTTCCATTGTTTTGATGATGCAAGGTGGCTTTAATTCTTTTCAGTTCCTTGACTGAAACTATTGGGAATTCTTTTCAACCATATTTTGCTGATTTGCAATCATTGCTGCTCAAGTGCCTTCAAGACGAAACAAGTAATCGTGTCAGAGTTGCCGCTCTTAAGTAATGTTTGTTTGGAAATCTTTAGAATTGCTGAATTTCTTGATCCAGAAACTACATATTATAATTCCTAACCGCAAGTGGAATTAAATCATGTTAACAGGGCAGTTGGATCTTTTCTAGAGTTCACTCATGATGAGGCAGAAGTGGTGAGTATGGTTTGTTCATTATGCTATCTTATGGCTCATGCAGCTTCTCCATGTTTCAAATTATTGTAACATTTTTTTTTTTAAAAATGCGTAAATATTGTTTAGAACAAATGTGGTGTAGAGACGGGACATTGGGTGAAATTGTTAGGATCACATGAAATCTTTTTGAGCCTTGAGAATAATTAACAATGTTTGTAAGTTTTTAAATATCTCAACTGCCATTTTATCCTGAGAATGTGTCTGCTCCTGTTTCCTACCTGCAGATCAAATTTCGAGAGTTTATCCCTAGCATTTTGAATGTGTCAAGGCAGTGTCTTGCTTCAGGCGATGAAGATGTTGCTGTGCTTGCTTTTGAAATATTTGATGAGCTAATAGAATCTCCGGCGCCTCTACTTGGGGATTCAGTTAAAGCTATAGTTCAGTTTTCTCTTGAAGTTTGCTCAAGTCCAAATTTGGAGTCGAACACACGGCATCAGGTGGGAACATGATATGGTTGCAGCTTAGTGAAACTGTTGGTACTCGGATGATGTGATGTTTGCACAATGTTTTTGCCTGTTCGACGTCTGTTACTGGTTCTCAAGTGTTTTACTTTGAATTGTTGGTTCATTTTTCAGGCTATTCAAATAATCTCATGGCTAGCAAAGTACAAGGCGAATTCTCTTAAAAAGTATAAGCTAGTAACACCAATTTTGCAAGTTATGTGTCCATTGCTTGCTGAGTCTACAGACAGGAATGAAGATGATGATCTTGCTCCAGACCGAGCTGCTGCAGAAGTAATTGATACCATGGCTCTGAATTTGTCTAAACATGTGTTTCCACCTGTTCTTGAGTTTGCTTCTTTAAGCAGTCAAAGTCCAAATGGGAAGTTTCGGGAAGCTTCGGTTACTTCTTTAGGTGTCATATCTGAGGGTTGTTTGGAACTTATGAAGAACAAACTGGAACCTATTCTACACATTGTCTTGGGGTCTCTGAGAGATCCTGAACAAATGGTGAGAGGAGCTGCTTCATTTGCCTTGGGCCAATTTGCTGAGTATCTGCAACCCGAGATAGTTTCTCACTATGAAAGTGTCCTCCCATGCATTTTAAATGCTGTCAAGGATGTATCTGATGAAGTTAAGGTGCGAACATGCTAAGTAATAGTTAAGTCCTTCCACTGGTTCCTATTTCTTCAAAAATGGTTTTTGTTCTTGTGCAGGAGAAGTCTTACTATGCATTGGCCGCATTTTGTGAGAACATGGGTGAAGAAATTCTTCCTTTCCTGGATCCTTTGATGGAAAAATTACTTGGTGCTCTCCAAAGTAGCCCTCGTAATTTGCAGGAAACTTGCATGGTAAGTTTCTTTTCAGATGCTTAAAAATAGGTTTAGTCTGAAGTTGCGTCACCTTGTGACAACGTATTTTCTCCTTTTATTGCAGTCTGCTATTGGTTCAGTTGCATCTGCTGCTGAACAAGCATTTGTGCCCTATGCTGAAAGAGTTCTAGAGTTGATGAAAGTTTTCATGGTGCTTACAAATGATGAAGACCTCCTTTCACGAGCTAGGGCTACTGAATTGGTTGGGATAGTTGCAATGTCTGTTGGCAGGACAAGAATGGAACCAGTTTTGCCGCCATTCATTGAAGCTGCAATTTCAGTGAGAAACTTTATAAGCTCTCACATTTAGGATTGCTTTCAAATTTACAAACAATTCTTGATAGGTTTTGATGCTATCAGGGTTTTGGTTTGGAGTTTAGTGAGCTTCGGGAATACACTCATGGTTTCTTTAGCAATATAGCGGAAATTTTAGATGAAGGATTTGCTCAGGTATCACTGATGATTGGATTTTTATACATTACATGCTGTTTTTACTTCTATAACCTTTTTTTTTTTTTTTGGAAACAGTACCTTCCACATGTCGTTCCTCTGGCATTCAACTCCTGCAACCTAGATGATGGTTCTGCTGTTGATATTGATGATTCTGATGAAGATGAAAATGTTCATGGATTTGGCGGTGTGTCATCAGATGATGAAGCACATGATGAACCTAGGGTTCGTAATATCAGTATAAGAACTGGTGTATTAGATGAAAAGGCAGCTGCAACTCAAGCCCTTGGCTTATTTGCTTTACATACAAAGGGTTCTTATGCACCGTATCCTTTTCTCAATACATACATAAAGCTTATCTTGTATGACATTGATGCTAATGGTGTTCTGGATTCCTTAATGTATTTCAAGTTACTTGGAAGAGTCATTTAAGATTTTAGTGAGGCATTCTAGCTATTTCCATGAGGACGTTCGAATGCAAGCCATTATTTCTCTCAAATGTGAGTAGCAAGGGGCTGCTTTCTCTGTTGATTTTTTATCTTAATGTTAGCATTTTGCTGTATGAATGCTTGACCTGGGGTATATATGTTTGTATGTTGTATAACATGTCAGTCTGTCTATAGCTATTTCATTTGTTATTACAAACTTGATTTGAATATCTCTATGTGATTAAGTATACAGGGTTTATGATATAAATATCTGATACTTGTTTTAACTTTTAAATACTGTGGTAATTTATAAGATGATGCTATTTTATTTTCAAATTTACTATTGCAAGCTAAAGCTAGTCCATAAGTGCTCTTTTCTGGATCTCTTTGATTGCAGATATTGTGATAGCTACACAAGCAGCATTGCAAGGTCATAATGTGAGTAATGATCTATCTCCGTCCATCATTGTTGTATTTAGTTTATCATTTATAATTTTGCATGCAGTTGATGCTTTTTGTCGATAGGCCTTTTCCAATGGATGCTTTACAGCTGTAAAGTTCTAGTGATGCATCTGCTGTGATAATTTATGAATTTTCATATTTGTTGTGTCAATCTGCTGAATATTTGTGTGAATCATATGTTATTCTTAAGTAGTGCTATAGGTTACGTGCCATAAGCCTGATACGCAACACATTTTTCTGTGTTTTTTTCCGACGGGCTCTTCTTTGAGTTAGTCAAGTTTGCTTAGCTTTCTCCTTGCTATTTCTGCGTTAAAACTGAGGGGGTTATCTAGATTACAATAAATTTAATAGAGAAAACCCACAAGGCTTAACAAAGATCCTAGGAATCTATTTGTGGTTAGTTTGTATTGTTAGAGTGTTCCATTTCCTTGACAGCACTGTCTTGCAAGACCTTTACTTCAAGAACTGCTCCCCACCCTCAAAATAAATGTAGAAGTTGAGGTATTAAATGACTACTTTTTGTGCTATTAAATATGCAGTGATACTGTTAAAGCTTGAAGTAATGCACTGCAAGTACAGGATAGAAACGAGCATTTAAAACTCATTTAGTATAAGTTGAGCCATTGAAGCAATTGTGCTGTCTTAGGCTGAAGTTCACACATTTTCCGATTTAATTAGCATGTTCATTTAAGCTTTCAATGAAATGAGTGTGATGTATGATAATATCTCTGATGTTAATGACTGCTTCATTTCTTTTTTTCCCTCTTTGAGCAGGAGGGAATGACAAAGACAAAAGAAGTTCTTGGTATGATTTATCTTCTTCGTGTCAGTCATATAATCTGTTACAAATATATCATTTCGGTGTTTAAATGTTTTGCTTTGCAGATACTGTGATGAAAATTTATATAAAGACAATGATTGAAGATGATGACAAAGAAGTTGTTGCGCAAGCTTGTATGGCTGTTGCTGACATCGTGAAGGATTTTGGTTACATGGCTGTTGAGCCCTGTAAGTGTGCACACTTTAATTCCTTCAGGTCCTCCAGTCAATAAAATTAAATTTAGGATTAACTTGTTTTCCCCATCTTTATAGATATCACTCAGCTTGTTGAGGCAACTGTAGTTCTGTTACGAGAGCAGTCTGCATGTCAGCTCGTAGAATCAGATAGTGAAGTTGATGATGACGACACTGAACATGACGAAGTGCTAATGGATGCTGTTTCTGATCTCCTCCCTGCATTCGCAAAGGCCATGGGTTCTCATTTTGCTCCAATCTTTTCAAAGCTGTTCGAACCTTTGATGAAATTTGCAGTAAGTTTGGGACCCCCCTCCCTGTCCGTACAATTCTTTTGTCAAGTTCTTTTCTGTTCTTTGCCGTAGAGATTAGCTTTAGTCGCAGTGTTTCATGCCATAACCTCTGCAACTGCAGAAAGCATCGCGCCCATCTCAAGATCGGACCATGGTCGTTGCAACCCTTGCAGAAGTTGCTCAACACATGGGTGCTCCTATTGGTGGCTATATTGATGTAAAATTCTGAAAACTAGTTAATTGGTTCTTTTCTTCCCCTCTCCAACACACACACACACATTTTTTGATAGTTCTGCAACTGAATTGGGGAATATTAATCCTGCTTCAGACTGTGATGTCCCTGGTACTTAAAGAATTAGCTTCAGCGGATGCTACAAACCGAAGGAATGCAGCATTTTGTGTTGGCGAGTTGTGCAAAAATGGTGGTGATGCTGCTTTGAAGTATGCTTTCGGTTGCATACCTTGTTTACCATCTACTTCTGTACCTAATATATGTTCTGAGTTTGTGGGGTTGTAGCCACTGATTATTTACCATTTACCTTCTTTGTTGGCACATCTAAATCTGATTTATTCACTTTATTCTAGATATTATGGAGATGCCTTACGTGGCCTTTACCCATTATTTGGCGAAGCTGAGCCAGATAATGCAGTGAGAGACAATGCTGCTGGTGCGGTGGCAAGGATGATAATGGTTCATCCAGAGACAATCCCACTGAATCAGGTGGAGAATTTGACGTTTCTATTGCTTTTAACTTTGAAGGTTTCCCTCTATTTGCCATGGTCATTATATGTTGTACTTTCTTTAGGTGCTACCTGTTTTCTTGAAAGTTCTTCCTCTAAAAGAAGATCATGAAGAGTCCATGGCTGTCTACAGTTGCATATGCAATCTTGTTTTGTCATCTAACTCTCAGGTATTTTCATGTCTCATCTTCTCTGTCACAAAGTCTATCGGAAACAGTCTCTCTACCTTCACAAGGTAGGGGTAAGGCTGCATACACAACACCCTCCCCAGACCCCACTTGTGGGATTACATTGGTATGCTGTTGTATCTTATCTGTCACGTTAGTTATCATTCTTGTTTCCTTTATGTCTTCATCTTCTGTGAAATGTAATATTTAACGCGTCTTTACTTGTTTGTTTTGTGAATATACAGATCTTATCTTTGGTTCCGGAGTTGGTAAATGTTTTTGCCCAGGTTGCCATGTCACCTGTTGAAACCCCTGAAGTCAAGGCTCATGTTGGAAGAGCATTTTCTCACCTAATTTCGATTTATGGTCATCAAATGCAGCCTCTTCTGAGTAATCTTTCACCTGCACATGCTAATGCTCTCGCAACTATTGCACCTCAGAGCTGACATGTAAAGGGCCTTTGAGAAGAGCAAGTTTTATATATTGCGTTCTTGTAATATTTAATATTATCTTATTCATCGGACATGCATCCATGGTGGAAGAGCAGCTAATTAGGCTGATCGCGTCCAGGTATAGTCTTATCTAGACCATTGTTATCATTCTTCCTTCCAACTAAAGATGCAACATACATGTCATCGATTGGCAAGTCATGTGTCATTATTTTAATCAATTATCTTTGTGCAAAGACAAGCCTGAGATATCCATAGTTCCATTCTTTTTTTCTCTAATAATGTTTCAGAGTTTGAACAAATCATAAAAAGGATGTTTAGTTCTGCTTTCTTTGTCTATTAAAGGTAATTTACTCAAAAATTTGTTATTTTGCAGGCTTGCGTCGTTTTATTTTTTGGTCAGGTGTCAAAGTTTTCCATGGAGATGCAATATCTTCCATTTTGACATATTCTACAGAAGAGTTGTCTTTTCTTTCTACTTTCAGGGTGATGTGATGGAGGAGAAGGGGTGGGGTTTGTTAGCCATTTTTGGATTGTTTTATTTATTTGTTACAATGTGTCAAAGAAAGAAACTAGGAAAAGAAAAGGCTGGTGGAAGTTATGTTGTGTGAGGTTTATTATACATAGTTGAAAAACTTCAGTGTGTATATCCACAATTCTTTGATGTTTAAGGTGCGGTTGCTGTATAATTTATGACTTGCTATTGTTTGGTACAAAATTTTGTTATAGTGAATGTGTTCAAGTTATAGGTCAAGTTTTTAAATCTTTTGGACCGAATGTGCTAATTAGGCCCAAGTTTGTTGATGGGTTTGGTCTACTGACAAGCAAAGGCGAATCTAGAGGGTATTGAGGGTTTATCCGAACTCATTCACTAAAAAATTATATGGAGTAATATATAAGGTACTTCTTAAACTATATATATATTTTCAAATTTTATATTTTTATCTTTTGGGATCTCTTAGTGAAGTCTGAATCAGCCTCTGACAAGAAATCAGTTGAAAGCAACCCATATGGATCCACTTAAAAAAGTACTTCCTTGGTAACTAATTATTTGTCTATTTTTGAATTGATACACCAATTAAGAAAATAATAATTGGCATAGTGAGTTTATCATTTTATCACTATTAATTATGAAATGGAAGAATTAAAAACTTGAGATTTTCAAGAAATTTTACCTTTTTCAAAGTAATTAATTGAGGATATAATAGGTAAAAAAAAATTGTCTTTTCTTGATTCGTCAAAATGGATAAGTAATTAGGGACTATAAAAGAAAAAATGAACAAGTAATAGGGATAGGTGGAGTAGCTTTTAAGTAAAAAATAAAGTCAAATTGAAATGATTTTTAAGTTAAAAACTAAAAAGTGGGGGGGTTTACTTTTGGTTTTTGACTTATTTTAAGTCATTTTTGTCCTTGGCAAACACTTTCTAACTTATTTTAAATCATTTTTGACTTATTTTAAGTTATTTTTAATATTTGTCAAACACTTCCAGAAGTAAAAAACTAACTTAAAAGCAAATTTGACCAACTTTTAAGTCAATCTAAACACCCTTTTTTTACAATAGTCAAAAAATCAAGAGAAGGGAACCTAGCAAAATATTTAAAAACCATAAAAGAAAAGAGAATTGCTTATGAAAAGAAAAACTCGAAAGTTAATGATGTTCATTTACTGAATTATTTTTCAAAAATTAATTTACTAGTTTTCTACGTATTTGCATCTTGTAGCGGAAATCTATAATTTTGGCCTTCGAGTTATTGTTCATAATTATATGATATAATCAGATTTTACGTATGAGATTTTATCAAGTTTATTATTACACGTTATATAACAAATAATTTTTTATTGGTATTGAAATTATGATGTGTTTCTTTTTTAAAGTAAACCTCTCTATATGCTATAACATAAATTATAATCATCTCATATAAAATTAAGTTGTTAGCTAAAATACACTTCATTTAATTAACTATTTTTTAACACTACTTACATTTAAACCTCTGTATGCTATAACATAAATTGGAGTTATCTCATATAAAAATTAAGTTATTAGCTAAAATATACTTTATTTGATTTATTTTTTTTAACACTACTTACACATATCTAGAG
This sequence comes from Solanum boliviense, assembly GCA_029582625.1. NCBI lineage: Eukaryota > Viridiplantae > Streptophyta > Magnoliopsida > Solanales > Solanaceae > Solanum > Solanum boliviense. Next base: position 13,366 of record JAJOOJ010009660.1, read on the forward strand.
AATCACAAATAGAAAAGGTTGAATTTTATGATTTTATCCTCGCTTAGAAAATATTAAAATTGAAAAAAGAAGTATATATATAATTTTCTCAATAGATATATTTTAGAACTCTGGATTATTCTACTTAAAATTTTATATTAATATATAAAGTTTTTTATAACAACATCTAAGATATTGTATCACAAATACATTAATAACATCTTATTAATTCAAATTAATCTTTACAATAATAATATTACTTAAATGCTTTATGTTTTTTTAAGAATAATATATTAAATATAATAGATATGAAAAAATTAGAGATGAGTCATATTAAGGGGATAATAATGAATTGTATATATAATTGAGTCGAATTTTTCTAGTTGAATTCTCAAATTTTATATTTATGTGTGAAAGCTAATAAATATATAACATATCTTGTATATTAAATCCCGTACAAAAATAATTTTCTAGTTCAATCCTCTGAGAAAGTAGGTCTACAAAAAATATGCAAGTTTTATTCTACAAAAGATTCTATACTCATTGATTAATAGATTTTAAATACACCAACCTTTGTGAGTATATACTCATGGATTAATAGATTTTAATTACGCCAACCTTTATTTTTTTTCCAGTAAAACACACTATTTTTTTTCTTTTTCTACCTTTAGTTTTAAAAAGCAAAAAAAATTGTCAAGGAAATAAAAGTAAAACACAAAAATCGGAGCCTTTCTATTTCTTGTGTCATACTGTCATTCATTTTTTTTTTTTTTTTAATTCTTGAATTAATACAACTTGTTTCTTAGAGTCTGTTGGGAAAGTCTAAGTAATTAGAACTGATGTGATTATTAGGGTAGTAATTATCAACCTAATAATTACATAATCGGTTAACTAAGATGACATGTTTGCCATAGTGTATTTACAAGTGTACTGTTTGGTTGCACAAGTGTTATCATAAGGTTATATTGAAAATTAAGAAAATAAAAATTAATTGTTTGATATTAAAATTTTATATTAGACAAATAAGGACCTTTATAAATAACATTAAATTTAATATTTAAGATATATGTTGCCTTTTAAAATGTATATTAGTAATTGATAAACATATGTTCTTAATTAATATTATAAAAAATAATTGATTTATATTTTTTAAATTAGTATATTTTAATTAAATTAATCACAAAAAATAAAAGTTCAAAATTTCTATGAACATCATGAAAGGAATTGCATTTTTGACAAAAAAATTAATAGTATAAATATAATGTCATAAAATTATATAAATATTTGATAAAAAATAATTTAGATTTGTTGATACATTAGGTCTTGTCGAACAAGTTCAAATTAAAAGTTCAAAGTTACCGATAACCTACTAAAATCAAGTTGAAAGCAATTTTTTATCATACAATAACCAAAATACAAGAGAAGGTAAGCTAGTAAAATATTTAAAATTAACCAAGAAAAAGGAGAATGGCTTAGGAAAAGAAAGCTCGAAATAATGTTGTTCATTTTCTTAATTGTTTAACGAAATTAATTTACTAGTTTTCTCTGTCTTTGTAGTGGAAATTCTATCGTTTCGACCTCTGCATTATTGTTCATAATTATGTTATATAATGAAATTTTATTTGTGAAATTTTATCAGGTATGTAAATGTGATATAAAAAATAAAAATTATATTATCATTGAATTTTAATGTGTTTCTTTTTAAAGTAACATTTTGTCATATTTCATTTTGCATGATGCTTAAAAAATCATAAATAAGTATATGATTTTTCTAATTTACCCCTTAAAAAAACTTTTTGGGTATACAAACAAATGTGAACATTTTCAAAAAGAATTATTTGTAGGGGTAATATAGAAAATAATAAATTAATATTTTCTTAATTTAATAAAGTAATCAACTAATATGAAACAACTATATTTAGTATAATGATCAACTATATAATACAAAAGAGTATTATTAATTAGACGAAGACTTTCTATTTTATGAGATAGTATGAGTATTTATCTAATATGGGAGGGACCTATAAAAAGAAAGTGGGTGGTGTGAAATTCCAAGAGAGATGGCGTCTCTCTTCTCTGCAAACTTGTTATTTCCTTCTCTTCTCTTTTCATCTTCTTCTTCTTCATCTGTTGTTACTCCACTAGCTTACCGGCCCTACGATGCGTCGCCGGCGAAGATTAATCGACGCCTCTCTTCTTCTTTTTCTTCTGCTGCGCTGCCATTCGATCTTTCTCCTCCTCCCATCGACCACGACCTCCTCGTAAGTACCAAATTCTTAAACTTGTTTCTTAGTATTCTGAGTTGCTAATTCTTGATTCTTGAAAGTTAACGTCATTCTGGGCTTTGATAAATACCAAATTCTCATGTAATCCAACTTGTAATTCTTGATTGTGGGCTTTGATAAATTCCAAATTCTTAGTTGGTAATTCTTGATTCTTGATTTTGGGATTTGATAAATTCCAAATTCTTATAATTCTTAATCTTGAAAGTCAGTTGGCTATAGCATGTGTGAAGAAGACTGATTTCTTATACTTTTCCTGTTCAATGTACTATCTTGGGTAAAATTAATTGAACTAGTTGGATTATCAATCCTAAAGCTTGAATTTTTTTTTTCCTTTCTGAAAGAAAAATCAAAACAAATACTCCATGTAATGGGGTGAGGTAGACAAGCTTGTTGGTTATGGATGCCCCTCCACTCCATCCACCCCTGCTTGGAATGTCTCACTTCTGTAGGCAGTTAGACTTTAAAAGACTTTTTTTCTGAACAATGAGGATATACGAAGGACATGTTGTTACGTCTGCTAAATGTTTCCTGATGAACAATTGAAGGATGAGAGTCACTGACCTGATGTTTCTACATGCTTTCATTCTTGGTCTCCTTAGAGTTGGCTTGTTTAACTTTTTCTTCCTGCAGGATACTATGACAATTGCTGGGGCAAAGGTATCAGAAGATGGGGTAATAGGAACATTCAATAATGACGAGGAGGCATTAGATGCTGTTGAGAATGGTGTCGCGGTGTGTATCTAGCTTGATTCAGGTTTTCTTGGTAATTTTAGTTATTTTTTTCCTGTTAAAAATTTCCCTGTCATAAACATTTCATCTGTTGATTAAAAGATGTGTTAATGGTCCAACTTTCCTATCACATGTTGTATAATTTACTGCGATATCTGGAATTGAGCCTGGCCTTGTAAGGGAACTTGTATACTGTTCAGCTTAGTCTTGCAAAGTGTGATCTGATGGTATCATTCAATTTGTTCTAGGTTGTGGATCTTTCACACTATGGCAGGATAAGAGGTAAATCCATCCACACATTTTCATTCTGAAAATGATTCTGTTTTTATTTTTTAAGACAACTCTAAGTTTAATCTGTGAATAATCTATTGACGTGGAGGAATAGAGGTTAGGCTAGTTTTTAATGTATCTTAAAGTAAGTCCATTATCCATATTATTCTTCTAATAAAATAGTAATTTCTTCCTACTTAAACAACTCTGTGGAATGTGGTTGTATGCTTATTTCCTAGTGCGAGTCATGTGGATAATGGATGTGAAAATTACTTTTTACCACTTGCTCTAGTGCTAGTGACGTATTATGGACTAACTGGATATAAGTTTTTCTACTTCTTTGAATTGTTTTGGCAGCTACTTATTCATAGTTGTTATTTCAGCAATCTCTGTCTGTCTTTTCATTTCACACAGTTAGTGGAGAAGACAGGGTTCAGTTTCTTCACAACCAAAGTACTGCTAACTTTGAAATTCTTCGTGAGGGGCAGGTATTGACTCGGTTTCCACAACTCTAGGTTGATGAAAATGGCAAACTCCACTAATGTTCTGCTTTTATATTTCATGCCTGGGAATTGTAGGGATGTGACACTGTTTTTGTGACACCAACTGCTAGAACCATCGATATTGCCCATGCCTGGGTTATGGTAATCCTTCACAGTTCCCTTACTGAGAATTGGTTTCTTGTGCCTAAGCTTTCATATGATAAGACTATTATTGAAGGCGATATTATATTTCACAGAAAACGGCAATCACATTGGTGGTCTCTCCAGTGACCAGGGAAAGAATAACTCATATGCTTAAGAAGTATGTCTGGAACTGCCATGCTTTTGCTCTGGATTGCTGCCGCTCTTGCTTACCTATGCTTGAATAGTTTTTTGGGGTCTAATCAGTTGTTTTACATTACTTACCTGCTGATTTAACAATATGCCATACTTCTATTCATAGGTACATATTCTTTGCAGACAAAGTTGAAATTCAAGATATTACCGAGCAAACGTCCTTGTTCGTACTAGTAGGGCCTACAAGTAACAAAGTAAGAACTGTGTCTAGTGAATCATCAAACAAGGTGATAATATTTGTTATCTTTTTACTTCTCTTAAAAGCTACAACTAACTTTTGTATGTAATGGCTTACACACAGATAATGGAGGCTCTGAGTCTTGCTGACATAGTTGGACAACCATATGGATCGCATAAGCATTACAATGTAATTGGATACTTCCCTCTCTGATTCATCTTCTGGACAATGTTAACTTTCTCTCTTTATTTAGGTTTCAGTTTTCACCAAACTTCATGTCTTACTGAATCACCCAATTTAAAGTTATACTTACATATATCAAAAAATAATATGAACACCTGTTTGGTTTAGATTATTTGATACTCCTTCTAACCCATATTGTTTGATCTACTTACTATCTTAGTCTGTGCAAGATATAACTTTTTTCCTCAAATTGCAAAGGCCAACAATTATAAAAAATCGGATTAACATATCATGATATTACTTCCTATTGTTTTGTATTTAATGCGACTTCTTCATGCCTTTTTCACATCTTCCCACCAGTACACCAACTTATATGACTAAACTTATGGGTATAATAAATCCTCCAAAAGTATAATATGTCATTGAAGCATTGTTCTCTTAAATTCCATTTAAATATAAGTCACAAAAAAGGGATCGAAGTGAGCATTCAATTAAAAGAATTAATTAAGATTGGTAATAGCTCTGACTATTGATTCTTTTGTAACATAACCAAACAAGTAGTTTGATAATAAAAAGATTTAATATAAAATGGTGATTAGATTGTGTCAAATAATCCAAACTTGAACAATGATTTCCAATGTTCTTTTCTCTTTTTCAAAGGAGACGCGATGGTTTGAACACATTGAAATGTTCAGATTTCGTTGGGCCCTCTGTCATTTTTAGTTCATGCATCAATTCACCAAATTCTCACTTGCATTATTCAGAAACATTAATAACTATCCATTCATAATTAGTTGTTATTTCCAATTGCAACCTCTTTAGTCAACCTTGTGCTGCATTCATGTCTGTTCTTGTATTGTCAAATTCAACTTCTCAATAAAGAATATTTTACAGTTTCTCTGTCATTTGTCTGCAATATCCGCAGTTAATGTCCTTTCTTACCACTGAAATGCTTACTTGTTACCTTTTCTACTGTTTAGCTTCTGCTGGTGTAGTTGCTCTCATGTCCTATATGTTAGATTAATTGCAGTATCTTGAGCATATCGTCGTGCCTGAGTTTTCCAAGAAATAGGAGGATTAACATTTTACTTTTTCTTATGAAATTAATTAACATGTGAAGGTAAATGGAATGCCAATAACTGTGGGAGTGGGAAATATCATCTCTGAAGAAGGTTATTCACTACTGATGACTCCAGCTGCTGCTGAATCGGTCTGGAAAGCTATTATAGGTCATCGTGCTATCCCAATGGGTTCTAATGCATGGGAAACTTTAAGGATTCTTCAAGGTAATTAAAGACGATTTGGTTTTCTCTCTTTTTATTGTTAATATTCCAGGTAATATCTTCTGTTGAGATCATGATTCCAGTGTGTTCTGACCACCTGTTATGCTTTAGGTTTGTGTCCTCAAGTTTCGAGCAATCAACATCCTGTCTGATTTGATTTCCAATATTGATGCAGAAAGATTTGTGTCTTAATTCATGCAGGAAGACCAGCTCCTGGTAAAGAGCTCACAGACGAGTTTAATGTTCTGGAGGCTAATCTGTGGAATGCTGTTTCTCTGAATAAAGGTTCAGGAGCTCCTATTTCTATAGTTATGTTTCCTTCTGTTTATGGTTTATCAAATATGATAAAATAAATTCCAGGGTGCTATAAGGGTCAAGAAACCATTTCTAGACTTGTAACTTACGATGGCATCAAGCAGAGACTATGGGGAATACGTGTCTCATCGCCTGTGGAACCTGGTAGCACTATCTCAGTCAATGGGAAAAAGGTTTGAGCTTTTCTGATTTTCCAATTGATTGTTTCAGTCCCTATTGTGATAGCTATAGTGTAACAAATTGTACCTTGGCACATTAACCCTATACATTGTTCTGTCTTGTAAATGAAATGCATCAAACAAAATTAATGCCTTGTGAGGAATCGTCTAAGATTACTATAATTGTGATGAATTGCGGCCAATACATGACATACAGATCTAGTCAAGTGCATTACTGAAATCAGATCACCATTATTTTTTCTTTATGATCCTAGTAATGACCATTTGGAAAGAATTGCCAGAATGACGGTGCTATGAACTTCGGCAGGTTGGCAAGGTGACAAGTTTCACAACTGGTAAACGAGCATCTCAACCCCTTGGACTTGGCTATATTAAGAGGAAAGCTGCTTCTGAGGGAGACAGTGTAATTATTGGTGATGATGTTGAGGGTACAGTGGTGGAAGTGCCTTTTCTCGCTCGTCAAATCCCTCCATCCTAGAGCTGAATATAGACAGCACTCTGTATCAACAAATGTAGCATATGTGATGTCATAATTTACCTTTGGTGTAACATGTGCTCTATGGTTTGAGTGTTTTGTCCCGTTAATGGCTCTATCAAAAGCTAGACGATAGTGTCCTTGAAGACCCCTTAAAGTTGCTTACCAAAATCTTTTGAGCCATTAACATTTGTGCTTCATTGAAGTTGTCATTATAGCCAACTGCTGGCCCAACCATCCGCAGTTGTCCTGAAGAAAGGAAATCAGGAAGCTAAGTGCTTTACCATAGAAATCAGGTGAGTGGAAAAAATCTTCAGATGTAATAGAAGAATCTTGCCATAAGTATCTGCATGTTGATATTTGATTAATTATTCCTTCATTTGGTTCAGAATTTAACTGAGTATCATATGATGTTACGTGATTCTGCTGAGCCCATTAAATCTAAGACTCAAATTATTGAGAAACTATCAACTTTTGACCTCTTGTGTTGCAATTGATTATTGATAAATGTATTGTGTAAACAAACTAGCATAAGGCCATGTGGTAGAACTTCTCCAAGTTGACCAGAATTAAATTATGATTTTAGGACAAGATATGTTAGATTATATTACGTACAACGATAATCATTACATATATTCAAACATTATCCTTCCCCTCTCAGGGATTTTGTCATTCCCACTTCTCGACTTGTTGATAAAGCAGTGTCACATAAATTGGGAGAGGACGGTTATTTGCAGTTTTTTATTGTTTAAAAATAGCGTTGGAGGGTAAATCTTTATCAAGGAGATTATCTTAATAGAAATTCAGTTTAGAAAAGGCTGAAGTGAGTGAGGTATATTCTTTCAGAATAAAGGATATGATATTGTTTTCACTAGTAGCTAGCTATTTAGAAAGTGAACTTAAAAACTTTAGATGACTTTTATTCTTCCTTAATATAATGTTACAAGTTATAATAACAACTAACTATTAAACTCGTAGGCCGCACTTAATCAAAGAAGATTTTTAAATTTAATCAATTTCATCTCATTGATCCATTTCGCCATGGTTCACGATGGCTTGAAAAAATATTTATTTTTGTAGTTATATACAACGATGTATTGATATTATATTAATATAGTTTAATTTATGTATTTTAACAAATTTGTTACTTTCTTAGTCTCAATTTATTTGACATATCCAATTTCAAGATTTGACCTTCTAAACTCTAATTGTGAATTCAAACATACAAATATTAAAATTTTTGAAATAAGATTTATTTATTTAAAAATTACGTAAAAGAATACAATAAATTAAAATATTTAAAAGAGATTTTAGTTGATTTTTTTAAAAATCTTAAAATTTCTTAGTATATCGTATAAATTTGAAGTTTTGAACTTTTTATGAGGTTATCATTTTGATGTGTATCATAAAAATTGACCACTACCTAATTGTATAATTTAATTAGTACGTAGTACTCTAATTATTTTGTGCCTTTTTTCTCCATAATTTGTTGATGTCTTGATGAGGTAAGGAAGACAAAAGCATAAAAGTCAAGACGTCAAGACTGACTGATCAGTTGCAGTGAAAACGTAGAGAGAATAAAACAAAATCAGTGCGTTTCCTTGCATTTTCATAACCAAAAATTACATTCATTTTTGTCTTAAAAGGAAAAATAGTGGTAAGGTTTCGTTATTCTATTTTGTGAGATTTTATTGGATATATTGTTATTATTTGATTTGAAATAAATTATATTGAATATGTTGTTATTATGTGATTTGAAATAAAATTTATGAATAAAAACTTTTAAAGTTTGTAAACTAAAACTATATGACCATTATTTGTGTGACAATTAATTATTTTATTAAGGATAATTAGGGAGTTTTGATGTCAAATCATTTTCAGTTGTAGAAATGTAATATATATGTTTTTTAAGACAGACCACATAAAATGATTACTATGCAAAAACCAAATTAGCAGGTGAATGTAACAAAAGATATTTTTTGGCAACAATATAGGAGAAGATCTTGTTTCCTTTCATTTTAATGATGACATCTAGCAAATAACTAGAAAATCTCTAACTCCTCTGTCCCATTTTTATGTGATTTTTTTTAGTCGATTTAAAAAAGAGTATTATAATATAATTAGAAGTAATATAATTTTAATATTTATTTTTCATTATAATAAATGATTTTAAGTCATATAAATATTTAAGAATTGTTTTAAATTATAAATTTTATTTTATTTTTATTTTTTTCTTAAACACTATACTAACTTTAAAAGATGTCACATAAAATCAGACGGAAAAAATAGTAAACTTTGATGTTTTTAGGAAATCACCTAAATATTTCTTTATTATCCCAAATTGCCATCTTTTCTTGATGCACGTTCCTATTTGATTCTTGTTGGTCAGTTAATTTATAGGAGTAAAAGTCAGCCGCCTTTACAAAACTTTCATAAGATTCAGACACAGATAATGAACCTAATATTTTGACTCTGCCAGTGGCTCAAACCCTTCAACTACAAGACTCCACAGATAGATCATCAATCATCAAAAACACTTTTTGGGCACATAATTTGGTGAACCATAAAGAAAACCCCATTAAAAATGGTTTCTTGAATTAAAAAATCTCATTTTTTTCTCTTTTCTTTCTAAAGAAGTTAGGGATGAAGGGTGATTTGTGGATTGTGTGTTTGTTGTTCTGTCTATTTTCTTGGGTAGTTTCAATTTCATCTGCTCAAAAGAGCACTAACTTTTCTGCAACTTGTCCTTTAGATTTTGGGTATGTTCTGAGAGCCCCATGGTCTAGTTCTAACTGCAAAGTTCTAAATTCAACTCCTCAGCTTTCCAATGGTTCTTCTATTCCCACATCAAGCAAAGGCCAGTGCTGCCAGAACCTTTTGTCCCTCTTTGGTGTTGCTATGGCACAACACCTTAAAGAAACTTCTCTTTTCCAGCTACCCAATTTGGAAACTTCTGCTTCTTGCATCCAGGAATTCCAATCCAAGCTTAATTCTTTGTCCTTGCCTTCAAATCTTACCTCTTTCTGTTTTGACCCTATTCAGTTTGTCAATACACCATACATTTGTGCCTCAATTCAGACCATCCAAGATTGGGATAGAAAGCTGGGGAATTCAACTGTTTTGAATTCTGGTTGTAGGTCTGATCTTGAGGATTTAACTGCCTGTGATGGTTGTGTAGCTGCTGGCTTTAGAGTTCAGCAACAGTTGATTGCAATTGATGGTAATGCATCTCATTCCACTGATTGTTTTTACTTCACTATTTTGTATGCTGCTGGTATTGTCAATGAGTTTGGTCCTGAAAGTACTGGTGCCATGTCGTGTATTTTTAGTATTGATTTGAAAAAGGATAGTTCATCAAGCAAACGACATTTAGCGCTAATATTTGGGTTGGCTGGAGCTGGTATGGCAGTATTATGCATGTCTTTAGTGTTGGGATTGTATATCTGGTGGAACAAAAGGTGGAGGAAAAATGATGATGTGGAAATGGAAAGTACGGTGTCTAGGCGAAGAATGAGGCCTAATACTTCTGTTTGGTTCAAATTTCAGGAGCTTGAAAGGGCAACAGATAGTTTTTCCCAAAAGAATTTTATAGGGAGAGGTGGATTTGGAGTGGTTTATAAAGGAACTTTAGCAGATGGAACTAATGTTGCTGTCAAAAAGATTATAGAATCTGATTTTCAAGGAAATGATGAGTTTTGCAATGAGGTTGACATTATTAGTAACTTGAAGCATCGTAATCTTGTATCACTTAGGGGGTGTTGTGTGACTGATGAAAATCGGATTGAAAGTGGGGAGAGTGAAAGATTCCTTGTCTATGATTACATGCCCAATGGGAATCTTGAGGATCATTTATTTGCTGTAAATCAAGGTGGAATACTGAAGCAACCGTTGAGTTGGCCTCAGAGAAAAAACATAATTTTGGATGTGGCAAAAGGACTAGCTTATCTGCATTATGGGGTAAAGCCAGCAATTTATCACAGGGACATTAAAGCTACTAATATCCTATTAGATGAAGATATGAGAGCAAGAGTTGCTGACTTTGGGTTGGTTAAGCAAAGTAGAGAAGGACAGTCTCATCTTACCACCAGAGTGGCAGGAACACATGGCTACTTAGCTCCTGAATATGCTCTCTATGGGCAATTGACTGAGAAGAGCGATGTTTATAGCTTTGGGGTGGTTGTTTTGGAAATAATGTGTGGAAGGAAGGTCCTTGATTTCTCTTCAGGATCACCTCGTGCTTTTCTGATCACCGATTGGGCTTGGTCGAAGGTAAAAGCTGGAAAGATAAATGAAGTTTTGGATACCATCCTAGTAAAGACTGAGGATTCAGTAAGTGCAAATCCAAGGGCTATAATGGTGAGATTTCTCCTTGTTGGAATATTATGTGCTCATGTCATGGTGGCCTTGAGGCCAACTATATTGGATGCACTGAAAATGTTAGAAGGAGATATTGAGGTTCCTGAAATTCCAGACAGACCAGCACCTCTTGGACAACCTTCATTTTATAATGCTAGTGGTAACACATTTAGCATATCACCAGCCTTGAGTTGCTTGCGACTGCCTACTGGAGACATGCTCAGGTGACAATATGAGGTTTTCTCATATTACATCCTTTTCTTGCTTATTGAGATTAGGAGAAAGCTAATGAAATTTCTGCTAGAGTTGAACCTGGGAACCGAGTGCCTTCGGATTTTTTTTGATCAAATAATATTAGGTCTGAGAGTTCTGTTGTTTCCAGTTTCCTGTCAATAGGGACATACTTAGAAATCCTAAGTGTAGAAATAAAACAGAAACACCATCTACTTGCCGTCCAGCTAAACAAACCAAGAGGACATGGAGTTCAACTAGATTGTCAATTCCTTGGAAGACATAGAGTTTCTTTGGCAGATGTAAGAGTTTCTTCTTTCTTTCATTCTTTCCAACAGCCTAGAACTTTTGACAAGCTTTTGTTTAGGCAAACTGCGGAGTTTCTTTTGCTTTCGTTTCTCAATAGGTTAATCAGATCTTGTAAAAATTAGTAATAGGTGATACTCCTCTGTAATATATCTAGCTTGCTTCATTCAAGGCCATGGTTGCCTGTGATGTATGTTGCAGTTTGTAAATTCATATATCTATATTATTTATGTTTCAAAGTTCTCGAGACAATATTTCCCTACCATACTGTTTTCTTGCCAAGGAGACACAGTGTTTAATGCCCGGTAAAGGATGAGTTAAATTATGGATAAACAACCAACTATACTATGCTAATATCATGTGTTCCTCTGACTAACTGCTGGGGTTTTGTACATGACTTAATAGTTCAAATGCAAGTAATGTGTAGAATTCAACATTTTACAAGTACTTCTTTCTTCTATTGTTTTCATTTTTGGGAAAAAGTTGGCGTCGTGCTTGTTTAGTCATGAGAAATTGTTAAAACAATGCAACTATAAGTAACTCAAAACCAGTAGTCATGAATTGAGTTTCATTGGTCAATATTGTGCCCCTCTGAACTCTGTTTGCAACTATTTATTCTTGATTTGAGGAAAAGGCTGCTAGTGAAACATTGTAGAAGCATTGATTCCATAGCTAAACTAAAAGATCAACATTCAACTGTGTGTTTCAGTTTAATAATTAACACTTTCTGCTTTGTCCCCATTCTCTGATGACTTATTGTGAAACAAGTAAGATCACACAAGAGAACTACAAGTGATGTGTTCTCATATAAAGTTGTTCTTGTTGACATGCCTTGTTTTGACTTGAACACCAATGCTTCTTCCAGATGGTCTCAACAAGTAATGTGTATTATTAATTCCATATGTATAATGATATTTCATGCAACTGTTATAGGAAAAAGTATGCAAAAAATTAGTTAATTGTTTTTCTGTACCAAAAAGAAGGAATGTATTTGTTAATTTACAAAACCAATAGAATTATTCAAATTTATCCCATATTACTCTCACAATCGGTTTTTTTCTTTTGAAGTCTGAACAAGTTTGTAAAGTTCTAAATATGTTCTTAAGAAATAGTAAAAGTGTTCTTCTTATTTATAGTTTCTCAAGAAGCGTGTGAAGGAGAAAGTAAACGATTAATATGAGACAGTTTTCAATTTAGTTTTAAAGTGTGGACTTGACTTTGAGGTAGGCTCTCCGTAGACAATGCTACCTTAGATTTTTAAAAAATATTTAAAAACATCGAGAGTTGTTGCTTCATTGGACCAAAAAGATCTACCAGAGCTACCTACTCAATAGAAAAGGAAGGGATATGTAGCAAAGAGTGTTTGAACTCTTCTTTCTCTACTTCTTCTATAATATGATTGATAAAATAACAGTAATAATATATTCAATATAATCTTGAGTAAAGTTTAAAAATGATATGATAAACATAAATCTTATTTTTATTTTTGAGAGGTACAAATATTGTTTTTGATGGATCCTCAACTCTGCTCAATTGCAATATGATAAATAATAAAACAAAATCTCATTAACTAATAAAAAGAGGATGCACGGATAAGGTTGATACACAATGTAATTTTAGTGTCTTGATTGAAGGTTTTCGATAGAATATTTTTTCGTACAACAAAGATCTTGCATCAATTCCAAGTATCCACCAAGTAGAGCTCTGGCTAGGATTCTGACATTCTTAAAAGAAGTCTATTAGTTTTAAAAGAACAATTATTGTAATAAAATAATATAGTGTCATAATTTATAAACAGACAAATTTTATTCAAAAGAGCAAATATAGTGAACAATATATAATAAAGTTATGATTCATCAGACAAAACATACGAAAATGTAATTTCATTCTTCTATTCAGCATAATGGTTAAAAAAAATTATGATCGTTTTACCACAATATTATTTTTTGCACAAATTTATTAAATGAGAATAAAATTTTAAATAAAGATGAAAAAATTACTATGTCCACAAGGTTATTTTCGTAAAATCCAGTAAATGATCCTATTTGTTCTGGCCTATAAAAGTACAAAGGTATTATCTCGCCCGACCAATGAACACTTGCCATATCAGAAAATCAGCGTAGAATTTAGGCATTGCCTAAACTACCCTTGTTCCATTCGAACAACACCGAGAAGTCAAGGCCTTATATAAATGGGTCTCCCCTTTCCGATCACAGGTCACTGAGCCCTAACACTCTACTAATTTAGGACAAAATCTTGATCTGCAGTTCAAGAATTCTAACTAGGAATGTTTCAATCTTGATTGTAGGATTTACTTGAATGGCTTAACAGTTCTTATGAATCGGAAACATCATTGTATTCATCAAGATTCAAGAATGGGGACTCGTTTCAGATTTGGGTTTTGGGTTGTGATCGCTGTAGCTTTCTCTATTTACCTTTCTGGGTATTCAGTTTCTGCGGCAAATAGTAAGCCCAAGAATGTTCAGGTTGCTCTCAGGGCTAAATGGTCTGGTACCCCTATACTCTTGGAAGCCGGGTATGTTCTTGATTGACTTCTTTTTTTTGGGATTGAAGTGCAGTAGAAGTTGTATTGCTTTTGGTTGCCTTTTTGCACTTTTCTTTTTGTGACAAGTGTCAATGACCAACTTATCGAATGTACACTCTGTATGATTCCAAATCTTGCGTATTCTTGGTAAATAAAGATTACATAGTTTTTTTCTAGAGTTTAGGATTCCTAAAACTTTCAGTGGAAGACAGTATTTTGTGTAACTTAAGTGCTTTTATTGTTACTCCTTGTCTTCTTGTTGGTAATCCTTCTTCCTCCAGTCAAGAAAACTTTGCTGTTTCTATGAGAGTTCAGCATCTCCACGATGTTATGAAGTTTTAGTTGTACTAGTATATAGAAACACTTTTGGAGAATAAAGGAGAGACAAACTAGTATATTCAACTTGGCATCCCCATGAAAATCAAGAAGGGTAACACCGCTGTTATGTTATCTCTCCAAGAATGGCTTTCACTTCCATAGAATTGTACAATCTTTTGAATTCCGTTACAGACTATTGGTATATCTGATTTTCTAGTTTTTTTTTTTTTTGGTAAACTGTAAATAGCATTAACGAACAAAAGGACCATTACATCGATAGAGCACCTAAATCCATAGCCACCTTCTAGGAAGGGTTCTATGTCTAGCCTCCAACTGTAACAAGAAACTAGTTACATGAAAAAATGCTGAAGCAACCTATTATTTCTACGAGCCTTCTTAGATCCTCTGAACAATGCTATTCTCTCTGGAAATTCTGTTTTTATCTGTGCAACTACTATTTTCTAAGTTGTTACCTTGGAAGTTCTGTGATGATCATGGATCTTGTCTTTGCATACTAGCCCATATTTCAGACATGATATATGCCAACATATCTCATACTGGAATTTCATTTTACCCATATGCCGTTGAGTGATGTCTAATTGTAGAAGGTATAAAGCAGAAACCTCATACTTGAGTAAATGGTTTAGGGAAAGGATAATAGTAAGAGAGTAAAAACCAAGTCATACAGTCATCTAGTAAACTTCCTTGAAACTGCCAGCCTCTCGTGGCGATTTAAACACCTATCTTTTTTCTGGGAGAAAATGTAATGAAAATTTTATTTGAAGACTAGTAGTACCTAGAGAGTGCAATGGTGAGAAGTACAACTGTTAGCCAATATGCATCTCAATACATTCAATAACTACATGTGAGAAGAACCACAGAAATCAACATCCTCGTCACTACCACCCCAACAATCATCATGCCAACTACCTTCACTACCACCAAGTACATCCACCATCACAACCAACCAGTAGTCCACTACCACCTATTGCCAAGCATCACCAATCCATCGGCTGGTACGACCAATCATCTCCACCATCACAACCATCACCAATTCCATCATTTTCAAACATCACCACCACTGCTCCTATCACACAACAATGGCACCTGCCACCATTGCCTAATACCACTACCAACCACCACTGTATAACCTAATGATTTATGAATATAATATTTAAATTGTTTTACTTGAATTTTATATGGCCGCTAAGTATGGTCTATATGTAGGATCAGTTCCCTCCTCTCACCAGACAAATGGGCCGTTGTATATATGCAAGTTTTGCAAGGTCTTGTCTTTTTTCTCTTTTCATGAGCATGTTCTTCATGTTGATATATCCTTTAACTATTCCATGTATTGAAATTCTATTTGATTTTCGATATCCTAACTACTCACCTAGTTCTTCAAAATTTTTTAGTAAATCATGTAGAATAATGCTCTTGTGCGTTTTATTAAAAGAATACTTAAGATTTGTGAAGAAACTAAGGACCCTAATGTAGACTGTGAAGCACTCACTGTATTGATAACTGAGCTGAAGGGACCTGGGTAACATCTTTTTATATTTAGTAAGTATTAGAGTGATGTGCATAGAAATCCAAGTAGAGTTGATAGTGTAGGATCAAGGATGTTGATATACAAGTTATTTCCTTTTTGGTTGAGCACACTAGTTTGGAGCTTGGATAAGTAGAGTTCTTTAGTTCTTACAGTGTCCAGCCATTGGAGACCTGAGTTATGATAGTGTTTAAGGACATTGTTGCATGGAAAGTACTGTAAACTTTAATCCTAGGATATCACATGTTTAAAGAAAAGGAGGAAACAGTTACGTACTGTAGGTAAGTTAAAAAACTGGATGCTTGCAGCAATTGAAATATTTTATTGTAAAAGAAACATGTCTAGAAAATCAGGGTTATGTTCGAGTAATTAATAAAGGAGGAATTTACTATAAGAATAAGGGATGCAGTGAAGTATAAATATCTTGGTTACTTCTATCCTGCTTGAACAAGTGCTTTCTCAGGCTCATGAAAGAAATGTATGTACACATTAAGGATATCCATTTGGAGACATCCAACAGAATTGGACAATATAGGGAAGATATGTAGTTATATACCACATTGAGGTTTCCTTCTCTTGCCAAAACGTACTCAACTAGTCTTCTCACGTGTTTCCTTGTAATAGGAGCAAACCGTGCCTTCTCCTTTTACATTTTGTGATGTTCTGCTCATGATGGACAGGGAGTTGCTATCAAAGGAATCTAAGGACCATTTTTGGGATTTTATCGAGTTATGGCTTCACTCTGCAGATGAAAATTCTGACTGCCGTACTGCCAAAGATTGCTTGAAGAGAATAATAAAGTATGGGAGGTCTCTATTAAGTGAATCTTTGATAGCCATGTTTGAGTTTTCTCTCACTCTTCGATCAGCATCTCCTCGGGTAGTGCTTTATCGTCAATTGGCAGAGGAATCTCTTTCTTCTTTTCCACTTACTGATGATGACATCTCAAGCTCTCCTGATGAAGGAGTATTTCAGCAAAGTGACAATGCAAAGAACAAAAAGGTTAACCCTCTGCTTGTTGGTGAGAACCCAAGAAGTCCTGAAGGAAACTGTTGTTGGGTAGACACTGGTGGGAGACTATTTTTTGATGTTGCTGAGTTGCTAGTGTGGCTGCAGAACCCCAAAGAAGTGTAAGTCTGTCGCTGACTTTCTTTACTCTTCAAGGAAAATATATAAGGTGGTGTCCTTGATTATGTCCGGATGTATGTGAGCTCTGCTGATCTTTGATATTGGCTAAATATTTTTGTATGCAGATCTCTTGATACATTGCACCCCGAGATTTTTGAGTTTGATCATGTCCATCCAGATTCAAATGTAGGAAATCCAGTGGCTATCTTATATGGTGCTCTGGGGACCCATTGCTTCGAACAATTTCATCATACCTTGGCCAGTGCTGCCAGAGAGGTCAGCTACCATGCCTCTATTTGCTATCTCATCCGTTGTGCTTATTAATTTTTTCTCTTGGCCCTTCAGAATGAAATCAGTATGGCTATTCATATTTGGATCCTCTAGAATATTTTCTTTTACATGTATACTATCCATGACATTGATAAAAGCTCTTCAATATTTAACATCTCTTTTTTCGCTGCTCTTATCTAAAAGAAAAGAAACATATTTTCTATGATACATCCGTTTGCACCTTGAGAAGCAAAAAAATTAAGCCTCCAATATAATTAAGTGAGAAAAGACCCTGAAATAGTGTAGAAACTTATTAGATGACAAAAATGTGTTTTTTTCTTTATCAGAGGTAATCTCACATAGTTTCCATTTGCATTAATTAAATACATCAAGGGATGTTGAGGAAGTAAGGTAGAGCCTTAGTGGGTGCTCTTGGTCATCAATATGCTTCTCATAAGAAGCAAAAAATAGGATTTTAAGAATGAGTTGCTTGTATCCCCTCTAGCCATTGGAGATTTTTAGTGTTTGTAAGAAATTTTAAAGAGAGGAACAAAGATGTTTTGATGGCACTCCAACTCTCATCCCTACCCTTAAAGCAAGATGTTTGATTAGTCTTTTTGGTTGGGTTAATCTCTCTCCTGTACCTAGTGTTGATTCTTTCCTGTAATTTATCATCTCAATAGATCTTTGTTGTTAGCTGTTTCGATAGCTTATTTTTTGCCTTTCTGGGAGCTGATATTTTCTTTCTTTTGTAATCTGTGCATCTGGAGTGTACATATTGTATGGACTCCTGCCATATATAAAGATTCTTAACACTTCTCCTCAAGTTGGAGGAACACAATCTTTTGTCGACTAAAGTGACAATCTACTTTTATATGCTTTGTTCTTTTGTGAAAGACCGGAGTTGAGACAATGTGAAAACAATTCCTGATTGGTCACTGGGTACTTCTGTCTATAGTCCCGTACTTTTTTGGAATCAGCCAATGAATGAAGCATTGCAACGCTTTTTCGGTGTTCTTCATGATGACTTTTCTTTTATTTTCATTTTAATCATTTGAAACATTTGAATTTGTTTCCAGTAAGTTTTACTTAACAAAATGCTTGCTACAAAGATGGGGTTGAAGGGTTCAGGTGGGGGTTTCAGTGTTATCTCCTTACAACTAGAGAGAGAAAGAAAAAATATTCATTTTGTCATCTCAGTCCATTTTTTGAGGCATTGAAGAAAATGTCCAAAAGGTGTCGTACTTTTCTCTACTTTCTCTTTGTTTTGATTCTTAATCAACCAGGGAAAATAGCCCCTATCTCTGTTGTTGTACTCTCCCTCCTATTACTAAAACCAAAAATAGAGTTATAATTTGTTCTAGTGCTGACTATCCAATAACTATCACAGGGGAAAATCTATTATGTCGTTAGACCTGTGTTACCTTCTGGATGTGAATCAAAAAGTACCCCCTGTGGAGCTCTTGGTACCAGAGACTCCTTGAACTTGGGTGGTTATGGTGTGGAACTAGCTCTGAAAAATATGGAATACAAGGCTATGGATGACAGCACTGTAAAGAAAGGTAAGTTCTATTGTGCATTCATCTGAACCATGCTACTTGATGCAAGCAGCGGTATTGATGCGATAATCTCCAACATATTGTTGAATGTAATTTTGCCAGTTTAGGATGTTTTACTACTTCCTATAGGTTAACATTGGTTTTTCTAAAATGGGAAGACTGACACTAGTTTGTTTCTGGATCTTTTTCACTTTTTCATTACCAATTGCCATGGTTGAGCTGACATTGCTTGGATCAAGGATAAAGTGACTGGATCCTTAGATCTCATGATTTTCCCAAAAGAAAATCAACAGAAAGAAATTTCCTTTATTTTTATGATATCAAGGCTGAACTTGTCTTATTCTTCGTTCTTGCAATGAATCTCTGAGACTCAATTTTTTTTGTATATTTGTTCCCAGTTTTCTTAGATAGGGACTATACTTATGTTAGAAAGCAGGTTGTCTTTTAGTTTCCAGATTGTGTGAAAATATTTTTCCAAAATGCTGAATTTTAGGATATGAAATATACTCGTATCTGTGGAGCAAAACCTTTTTTATTAGAACCACCCCACTTAACTCGTTGGAAAAATTAGGAGTTAACGTTATAGTGGTGCTGATCTCACATTTAAAGTTACTGCTTTATTCACATTGTATCTCAAGTATTTTTCTTTCCCATGTCGTTTACTTCTTTTAGTACCTGATAAAATAAAACTAAGTGTACATGCTTCTTTTATCTATTGCTGCAGGGGTCACTCTTGAAGATCCTCACACTGAAGATCTTAGCCAAGAAGTCAGGGGATTTATATTCTCTAGGATTCTGGTTTGTGTTATTAACTTTTCATATCTCAAACTGATAAATGAAGTTAAACAGAGTTTCTATTGGATTTTATTTTTTTGAAACTGGTAACTTGAGTTTCTATTGGAATTATTACCTTGGAACACATACAGGATTATGATTAAAGCTACACAGTACATGTACTTGTAGATGGCTTTGTGGACCTACTGTTCAGAAAAGAAATAACAATGTTGCCAATAAAAATTAATGTCGACGAACTTTATTGATTACATAAAGAAGTTCTGGGTAGATAAGAAAGGATGAACTGTGTTTGCTGACAAGTGAAATAAAAGGAAAGAGTACCAGTATTTATCACCTTTTCCACTAAGATGATTTAGTGGAAAATATAGTGTTCATCTAGTTTGAAACTCTTAAAATCTTAAGAAAATATGCATCCTAATGTTATTTACTTGACCACTTAAATAATAATTCACTGAAGGACAAACAATAATAACAATGACACAGAGCTTATATCTCCCTTTAAGTAAAAGAATAACACGGTGGTGTGCTTGAGTGGACGGATCACCTTTGGTGAAGGTAAGTTTGGTAAAGTGCTGGCTGTTTGACTCAGCTCCTCAAAAGTTTCTCTCTTTGTGGTCTTATTGTATTTTTATGCCCCCTCTTAGACTTGACTTGGTGAAGCTATGCAGAATGAGAAGTCAGAGTACACAGTAATTCTCCGTCATTCTCTCTTCTCCCCCTTCCCTTACCATTCTATATCTTCCACCACCTTTTGAATTCTTATTTGAACAACAATGGAGGATAGAGATCTGTTCGTTTACTGCTGAGATCTTCTCAATATGGCAGAAATTAGCTTAAGTCACCAACTTTGTCAAGAAAAAAACTGCATGTCGACTCTACCGTGTACTTTATCCTACACTTTGCCCCTTAGAGAAGTTTGGTTGTTTTTCATAGAAAACCATGTATATTTTTTTAAGGTTTTCTACTTTTTGGTATTCTGGCATGTTTTACCCTTCTTTCAATGAAATTTTTTACTTTATCAAAAAAAATCTAACACTTCACTCTTCCTCCCATGAAAGCACAGTGTTATTGTTAGAATAGGAATAGGTTTATACAATCCTATTAGAATAGGAATATGTTTATACAATTCTATTAGAATAGGAATAGGTTTATACAATCCTATTAGAATAGGAATAGTAATAGAAATAGAAATAGGAATACTAAATAGTATCCTACTTGGTAAAGGATTGTATTCTAGGGTCTATAAATAGGGTCTCAATGTAATAATGTACACAACAACAATTCAATAATATTCTTTTCCTATATTTCTCACATGGTATCAGAGCCTCTACGAACTTGGTAGAG
>JAJOOJ010009661.1:0-60644 GCA_029582625.1 Solanum boliviense
TTAGCCGCATATAATTCTTTAAGCATAATTAATTCTTTTTCTAAGGCAATTATTTTATCATTTTTTACTTCTTCAATCTGTTGTATTTCTAATTTTGCTTGTTGTTTTATTGTATCTATTTCTTTTTTCCTATCAATTTCTTCATTTTCTTTAGTTATTCGTACCATTGCAGTTAGACTATCTTCTAATCTTACCGTTTCTTTTTCTATCATTAGATATAAATTTTCACCTATTTTTTTATACCTTCTTCCTAAGTTTGAAAATATTATTTTTATTTTTAATCCTTCCGGATTTTCATATGTTTTTTCTTCTATAGCAAATTCTTCCTTATTCATTTTAAATTATGTTTTAATTTATACTCTATTTTTTGTATATCAAATTGTAATTTAAATATTACTTTTCTTTGTGCTAGTAAAGACTTTTGACATACTCCTGCATATATGTTGTATTGTAGTCTTTCTTGCTTATGCTTTAACTCTTGTAGTTGCAGTGGTGAACCACGGACCACCAGCACGGGCCGTGGTTTAACCTAAGGTCCGTGGATGGCAACCGTGGGTTGCACCTGCAACTTCTCAAAATCTGCATTTTGGTCTATCTAGGATACGAGGTATTACATTTTTTAACTTGGTCTTTGCATGACATGAAATGTCCTTTTTAGCATGATATATATCAAACTTTTATTCATTGCTATCATACTTGGTACATTTTTGTACTAACACATATTCTTGCCTACATTGTTTCCCAATTGTAGAGTCTTATTCTCCAGTTTCTCATCCTTGTGGCTAGAAGTCACTTCGGCTTTACTTAGTAGTGGTGAGTCCTCATGTTTTGAGGACCGAACCTTTTATCGCTTTCAGCCCTTACATTTTTCAAATATTTTTTGTGCTGCCAGGGTTATTTCTCGATTACTCTTTTTTAAGCAAATTTGGAAATATCACAAAATTTCGAGTTCCTAAAATGAGAATAAAACATAGTGAAGTAATTAAGGAATGGTGTATCAAAATGTGAATATCTTTTTTAACATTTAGGGGTGTTACGACTCTCTCCCCTCAAAGAAATTTCGTCGTGAAATTTACCTTATACTAGCCCCGAAACAAGTGTGGATACTGGGTCCTGATGTCTTCTTCTCGCTCCCAGGTAGCTTCTTTTCCAGAATGTTCCTCCAAAGTAATTTTACTAAGGGGATTCTCTTGTTTCTAAGTTGCTTTACTTCACACGCTTGAATTATGATAGGTTCTTCTTTATACGTCAAGTTAGGATTAACCTCAATAGATTCAGCCGAAGAACATGAGATGGAACATAATGATATCTTCAGAGCATAGAAACATGGAAGACATTGTGGATCTTGTCTAACTCAGGTGGAAAGGCTAATTTATATGCAACTCGTTCGACTCTTTCAAGTATCTCATAAGGTCCAATAAATCGGGGAATAAGTTTTCCTTTTTTACAAAATCTCATAATCATTTTTCATGGAGACAACTTTAAGAATAATTTATCTCCAACTTTATACTCAATGTCATGCCTTCTAAGATTAGCATACGACTTTTGTCTATCCGAAGAAATCTTTAGACGATCCTTGATCATCTCTACCTTGTCTTCAATTTGTTGCACAATTTCAGGACCAATAAGCTTTCTTTCACAAACTTCACTCCAACAAAGAGTGGTCCGACATTTTATTCCGTATAAGGCTTCATATAGAGGCATTCCAATACTCGATTGGTAGATATTATTATAAGCAAATTCTATCAAAGCCAAGTGTTTGTCCCAAATAGCCTCGAACTCCATAATGCAAGCTCGAAGCATATCCTCCAAAATTTGTATAGCTGAAATAAGAGTTGGCTACCCAAAAGTAAAAAGGTTGGCTGCCTAAAATGTATACATATATACACATATGTATATACCTCACCTCTCTTTCAAGATATAGGAAATTCTAATTAGTATATTATATAAATACCCCAATACAATCCCTTAAATTACTATCACATTTTATGTTTCACAAATTTTCAAATATCACATAATTTTGAGTTCCTAAAATGAGACTAAAACATATTGAAGTAATTAAGGAATGGTGTATCAAAATGCGAATATCGGTTTTAATATCTAGGGGTGTTACAATATCCATATCATTCAAATTACCCATGTTTTCGTTTTTACCATAGTGACTATCGATGTCACTACATGGCCACTCATTATATAAGATGTGAAAATCAGCCAACAACAACACAAAACAACAATATACAATAAATAAACAAAATTAAAATCTAATTTCTCAATTAGAATTCTCAACCACCATTCCCCGACAATGGTCTCATTTTTTTTAACGCTCATGTGTCCATCTTAAAACCAATTAAAAGGAACAGTGGTCGTAGTCAATAAAAACCCAACGAAGAGTCAGGGTCGAATCCAACATGGAATGGTATATAATATAGAATTCCTATAAAAAAATTTGGATTGTACAATTGCTCATTTGTAATAATTTACAACTAGGTGGATGATTCCACCAATTTAATAAAAATATTTGGTTAACAATTGTCACAATTCAACAATAATTTTAAAGAATGTAAGAGATTAACAAGCAATCTAGGAGTGCGAGGATTGGAAATCGAAGTCACATAGAGGTAATTGTGCTACTCTATAGTGATGAACATTCACGAATATTGTAGGTCATCTTCAATGACGCAAATCATCTTTCGATCTCAAAGTATCTATTCATAGAATCTCCTTTCAGTCTCATCTAAATGCCAACTTAAAAAAACTTAATACCTTACTCTATTCTCTCTTTCGATACAAAGAGTAAATAGATTCAACCCATAACCTCTATTTTCAAGCAAGTTACAAACATTAAACCTAAAAAAATACTAGTATTGGAGTAATTACCCATTCTAATCAATCTCTTTCGAGCAACGACCAGAGATCCGAAGTAGGAACTAAATTTGCTGCTTTAACCTATAAATTAACCCAGTGCACCCCTAGATCTTGGGGTTTTAGCCACCCATCACAAAAAGGAAAGAAAATATGCCCTCCATAAAAGCAGTCATGGCTAACATGAAATAAAGCAATTACAAGTAAACACACTTTGGATTCAACTTCAATTTATCAAATTCAAGAGTAAAGGTTAAAACCCCAAAAGATAGAAAGTGTTCTTCACAAAGGTTGAGTGTTTTCTCTCAAAACTCAAAATATTTCTCTCTTTATAAAATTCAGAACTCTCTGATTTCTCTCTCCTTTGGGCTATTTTTAGTTTACCAAAATTTAGATCAAAACCCAATGCGCATTTCATTCGGCGACATTAGTCGAGATTGCCAAGCTCGTTTGGTGAATCACCACTTGTGCTTCAGTTCACCTTTTCATGCTCTAGGCTTGAGGTGTTTGAACCTTAGTAGAGGAGCTTGTTCGAGTAAGCCTTTCACATTCGGTGAATCGCCAAGTACCACCTTGGTCCACCTTTGAGCATTCAATTTTTCTCCATGTACTGTCATTTTCAACGACGATTATCAAGGTCACCTTTCTCATTCGGCGCATCACCTTATTTGTTGGAGTTTTCTGACCTGTTTCGATAAATAATAGTTCTATGCATTGTCATTTTGGGCAAGGTCAAGCTCCCTAGGCGATCCACCTTTCTCGTTTGGTGATCAACAATGTATAATTTGGACTTCTTTTTTGTATTTTTGGTCAGTTTTTCAAACATTAATCCTTGCCTTGTCCATTTGCCTTCATAGCTACAGTCATCAACAAATCATCAAAATATGACAAAATTAGGCATTGAGGACACTAATTATTGAGGTAAATAGACCTCAAATGAGTGTAAAACTACCACTCGTGAAAGAGTTATAAAATATGTTTTTATATTAAAAATTAATTATTATTACTATCTACAATCATAATTTAGCAACTCAATCTTAATTATATATATCAAAATAAAACCATCAATTTAATATTCTAAAAGAATTATCACTCAAAAGAAATGCAAAGAAAGTTGCAAATGTTATTTTATTTTATTTTATGTTTTCCTAAAAATGAATGACCACATAATTAATAAGAAACTAAGTGAACAAAATAAATAAAAAATGTACACTTTCCTGTAAAAATTCTGCATATGCTTCATTAGTATAATTATTTTAGGAAATATGAGCACCTAAGATCTTTTCTTCTCTCTACTTTAATCATTGAATTTAAAAGAAAAACATACTAATTGAAACCAATAATTAACATAATAAATCTTTGTCATTAGTAATCTCATCAGTTCAATTTATTTGGCCATAAAGATAGGTATCATCGTAAAAAGCATCAAAATATTAAAATAAAAATATACTACAATAGTTTTTTTAAAACATGAAATATATTATGGGATGTTTGAACATGAAATAAATTAAAGGCAATTATAATAATTTCACACTAAATCTAACGATATAAAAGATCTGAACATAAAGTTGATATGTTATAATTTGAACATACTTCATATTATAACATTAAAATATTAGCAGGTTAAACACATGAAATTTGATAACTTCATGGGGGGTTGGTTAGGTTAGTATATTTTTTTCTCTTTGATCTTTTGAGCAATTTAAGATATAGTAAAATAAAATATTAGCTAACTATATTGAACAAGTAAAAACATAGAAAAGTTAAATAGCTAGTTCTAAATAAATGTAAATCGAAACACTAATAGTTACTAGCTATTTACAACAAATCTAGATTAAAAGAAAATATTCTTTTGTAAATTGTCTTATTTTGAAAATATGAAACAAAACTTATTTAATTTACATTTAAAAGTAATATTGAAGTAATAAAAATGTTGTAAAATCTTTGGTTTGGTCAAACATTACGTGTCTACACCGACTTCTAAGTAAAAAGTTATGAACATTTTAATGAACATCTATCCGCATGGCCATGTGCCTGTAACCTGAGCATTTCGTGCCAAGCGAAATTTCAAGTATGCACGAAGTTAAGATATTATATTTATTAAGTTAAATTGGGGTTTGATTGGGTACTCTTCTTGAATGACTAAGGTCTTATTTTTTTCCTCAAATTCACTCCTATCCTTCTGCTCCAAAATCAAGGTATGTTTTTCTCATGTATCTCAAATGTTTCTATGCAATTATAACCTCTAATCACTAATTCTTAACAAGATTTATACACAAAATCTAGCTCCCATATCTAGTGAATACAAAACATCATCTCAAGGTTCAAGAACAGATTTTTGGGATTTTTCTTCCACGTAAGAGTTTCAATTTGTTGAAGTTTACTTTTAGTTACTGCAGTAGTATTTAGCAAAATAAGTTAATTAGTTTAAGATGAATTTGAATTTTCAATTTTTATTTTTGTTGTTTGAATTGTTGAGATATTTTAGGTTGTTTTAAATTTCGAATTATGTAGATTATATTTTTATGTTGGCTATTTAAAGACCCTTAATGTTTAATAAAATTATTTGAAGCTATTGAAAGTCATTTCAATCCATTGAGATGTTTTTTCAATCATTTTGTACTGCCTCATTTTTTTAAAAAAAAAGGTAAGGCACAAGTACCACCCTAAACAATGACCGAAATCTTAGAGAAATGCCTTAACTAAACTAAGGTCCTATTATCCCACTGAACTCTTTTTTTATATAATTTTATACACCTTTTGACTTACGTGTATAGAATTGACCGAATCAAAAATGGGAGCGGAGTGATCAAAAATGTCAGCTGAGTGCTCAATTGAGAAGGGAAAGCATTAGGGAAGCATCTTAATCAATTGACCAAATCATACCATACATTTTGCTGAAGCATAAGTCAAATCCGCAAGTCAATGGTGATTTTGAACCAAGTCAATCTACATTAGTGGCGATCTACATACATGTCAAGCTTATTGGTCATTGTATATATGCTTTAATTCCCTTGTGAGTGTGAAAGTTTGAATGATCTATAATCCCTTGAATGGATATTCAATTGTGTATGGGATTTTCTCTATAGTGAGTGGTATTGCATCCTTCGTTTGAATGGTGAAGTTTTTATTTCAATACATGAATGCAATATATTCTTGTGAATATTTAGGAAAATTTTAATAGTCAATACCATAGACTTGAGATGCTTATTGCTTCTAAAGTGTTTTAAATGAAAAGGATTTAGAAAGAAAGAAAACATTTGCCTATTGAGTGATGGTGGAACCAATTGTGAGTTGTTTTTGTAGATAGCTTTTAATTTTTTTATTTTACGTCTATTGTGTAGTTATGCCAATCCTCTCTTGGATGTGGCTGAACTTAAATCCTAGGATTAGTGAGTGCTTTACTTGAGATCAATCAATAGGTCAAGTTTAGGGGTTTGATGAGTTGGTATTTTACCAACTCATTAGACTAATATTCATGAATTATTGCTATGCTTTAATGATAATTCAAAGGGATTTAGACACTAGTTTTCTTGTATGTAGACATTCCTTGAAAAAGTTAAGTTTCATTTTTTTGGACCTTAAAATCATTGAAGCACACCGGTGAAGAAACCAGTGTCTTGTAGGAGTCAGTTTGTGTCTCACCGACTAAACGCTGACTTGAATAAAGGAAGACTAATGAAACACCGGTTAATCAATGGCGTTATACAATCCCTGATTGGCGTTTTGTCGATCACGTTGTATCTTACAACCTTGCTACTTTTACATATTAGAAAATAAAAATAAATTTCCTCCTATTTAGAGAATTGATCCAAAGACCTTTGAAGACAACAAAATAGAGGACCTAAATGCACTAAGAGAACACCAAGACAATGAAACATCTAATCAAAAGGTACAAATTTGTGCTTTTTTCAACTCTTCTTCAGAATGATTTTAGTTGAAGCTTTAACATTCTCAATAAACCTTTTTTTCTATAATTGACATATCCCTTTTATTAGAAAAGGCAGAAAAATAGTGGGTTCCTAGATATGTGTAGCATGTTTAGCTAATACATTTGAGACTTCATTTTCTTCCTATAACAATGTTCAACAGATACGTTCCATTGGACAATATTAGACATGATGTCTTATTTCTTTGGATTCTCAATGGTGGTATAATAAATCCATGATCATTTCAACCACTAAAAGAGAGTTCAATTCGATTTCCAAGGCTTCAAATTCCAGATAAAGGTATCACGATATTTCAATTAAGCCTGCTTTGGCTTCACTGTAATTGTTAGTACGAATTAAGTAGTATATGAAAATGTCATAAACATGTTCTCAATTTCCTTTGGATTTTTCATGTATCTCCCATTTGAACTAAATGAGATACTAAAATGTCGTAATCATGTTCCGAATTCCATTTTCTAACAATACCTCCTGCTTCAACCCATTTGACTAGAATATTATAAAATTGAAGTTTAAAATGATAAACAACTAGACATACAAATGACTTTCGAATTAAGTTAATTTAATGTTAAAGAATTTACACAAAACCATATAATTCTAGGAATACTTATTGAGATCTAACGGTACTTCGGTGCACATTATTTTTCTACAACTCCTAGAAAATAAAGTTAGGAGTGATTTTAGAACAAATGGGTGGGATTGATTAATACCTTGGTTTCACCACCAGGTGTATATATAAGAGTTATCATAAATGAGGTCAGTCTTAGACCAATTGAATTTGAAATAATAAAACAATACTAATTGTATTGTATAACATTTCAAGAAGAGTTTTTGTTTGAGAAAACGTTGATGTTAAGATGATAGTTAGAACAATGATGATGTATAAACATATAGGACTTTTTGGCTCGTATGATTCCACAACTAGCAACATCAAAGAATTTCCTAAAAAGACTTTCCTTAATTTTTTTTCTTTAATTTTAAAAGTCCCCTTGGCATCTCGACGAAGATTCTGTACATTATGATATAATGAGAATAAAGCACTGATTTTCATTACAAGTTTCTGCATAGTACATTCCCTCTACATGTTAAGCATTTATGTTAAAAACCATCCTAATATATCCTTTTATGGAGCAATGTTAGGTACCTACATATATATGATTGGTATCCTTCGTCGTTGTTTTCACACAAGCATTCCACAACTTATTATAATCGATCCCACCACTCCAACTTTTTTTTCTCCTTCAATCAATATTTATCTTAAGGGGCTTTATTCCTATTTATAATGGTCAAAAGCCATTCAAATGTAATTCTAATTAAATTAAAATACCATCTGATATGTTAGCAATCTAAATTTGTACAGTGTTAGAAACTTTTTAATGTATAATTCTAGGAATAAAAGTATAGACTTGAAATGAAAAATCACAGCGTTTCAAGAAAATAACTTTTTTTAACAAAATATAATACAACCATTTATCAAAATAACCTACACTTAGTCTAACGCCAATAACAATCTTCCAAATAATTAGAAACAGGTATAAATGAAAACAACAAGGTAAGGATGATCATAGAAAGGGAGAAACAACATGCTAATAGTTCCGAAAACCCGAAAAATGCAACCTAAAAAATGTTTTCTAAGCATCTAACATGAATCAACTACTAAACCAACCAAAATTCCAACTAGTAAACATAAATACAGATTTTAAAACTCAATCAAAAGATAGAAAGTGTATCCTACCTCAAAGAAGACTGGGCACGCTTCAAAATCACAATTCTGGAGCTACACCCTTCTTAATGACCTCCAAACGATGCCACACTATAAAAATTAGAATCATAACACCAATAGGAATTTTTTACACCAAAAGTAGAACAATTAGAGAAGGACCTAAAATTTGAGTAAAAATGGTAATGAGGGATCTGTACTGAAAATCCCAAAACAGACTCCAGTAAAAGGTCCAATTGAGCATACCAAAGTTGTTTCCCAAAATGGAATAAAACTTAATCCCAGAACAGCCCACACAATGAAATGAAAGAAAATTACAATTATGTCACCATTGAAGACCGAAGAAGGCCCCTTCAGGGAAACATTTACCTCCATGTGATATTTTCCACACTTCTATATTCACCCTCGCACATATATATAAACAAACCAGACACAATCCACCAATAATTACTCAATTTGGAGGTGTAAAGATCACAAAATCACAATTTAAAGTTGGGAATAATGGTTGGTTTGCATCTTGTCTTTTAATTATAAGACTAGAGAATTACTCTCCGTGATCGTGGAGTAGAGGTTTATGAATTTTGATGTCAAACCCCCATGGACTTCGTGAATGTGGAAGGAGGTGGTTTATCGTAGAATTCAGCCAGTTAAGTCTTCGTGATCGCGGCATAGTCCCCGCAAATACGGAGACCAACACCTTTGGTCACCACGAATACGACCAGGTACCCCCGAATGTGAAGAGAAAAATGTGGTTGCACAAGCTGATGCATATCAGTTGGTTTAGCCTAACTTGAAGAACCCTAATGGGGCGCTCAGGATTAAATTGAAACCCTGTGTATGTACACGATATATCCCACACCACCGAATTCGTGAATTCAAGCTAAATTGAGAGGTTAAAACTTCCAATAAAGGTAGTCTCTATGAAAAGTGGGTCCCACACCCAAACTCCGTTTAAGCCAAATTCCACTATGGGGTCGAGATGAGTCTAGAAGCCTCAAGATATGCACAAAGGGTCCTTCCAGTTCGAACTCGATGTTTTAGAGCTGATTAAAACGTCAGATGAAATATGGCCAAAGTCAAATGTTCAAGTATCAAAAGATCCAAAATACGGAAACTTGCATAGAATTCAAATGAACGACCATATGTCTCAACTGTCAGTCCCAACAAGTCATAAATAACTTGGAGTCTATACATGAATATTCTTAAAAGCAAAAATAATGAAAAAATAAAATAAAAATGACCTAGAGGGTCATTTCAAAAATATAACAAAATTTCAGTATAATAATTAAATTTTTTAGCCCTACAAGTTTTCAAGGAATTTAAACTTTCCACAAACTTCTAGTCCCATCGAATTCTCAAGGAATCTAAACTTCTTCTGGATAAGATAGATAAATATTTCGTAGGTGAAATTTATTCAAGGTAAACTTATTCACTTCTTTTTTTTGCACGTCATTTTCTAGAAAACAACCATATATTTTTCTCTACAAGAAATAATAATGGTCTTTGAAGTATATTATATTATCTAGGTAAAAATTGTTATTCCAAAGGTTAATGAATGAGCCCAATCTAGAAATATTCATGAAACTAGTCTATGTCCATTACTCTCCATATTTTCTCCCGCAAACCGACATAGAAATTCATCACAACAATAATAGAAAGATAGAAATGATCAGCAAAAATAGAGATCTTCATATAATTCCCACAATATTGAGATGAGACTTGTGTTATAACAAATTTCTCATCATCCACAATCAAAGAAATAATGGAACACTTATTAAATTCACTACTACCATTTCCTTCAACCGATATAATTGTCATCTTGTTAATCGTTCCATTTAATGAAACTAGATTTTGGTCAAATAAGTGATAGCTAGAAGGAATAAAGTCAATCTTTATCCAAGACTCATTCTTCACAGAGTATATTCCATTAATGTACTAACTATCCTTTGCATTAATCACGGATATAGTGATTATGTTATAAACATCACTAACTGAGTCATACACAAAACCATATAGTGTTGATACATAACATTTAACACGTTTCTACATACATAGATTAGGCTATTTAACATTTTTATGTTTTTGAATAGCTGGATTTCATATAAATAATTTGAAGCTATGCACTATACACAACAAGTTGTTACAAGAACTCACCAATTGATATGAAACATCTTAAGACATTAAAACATTTTGTAGTTGGTGAGAATCAACTTCAGAATTCACACTCAATATCAATGCATTTATTGAACTGATGTTGAACAATAACATGTTATATTCCAAACACCAAGATGCATTTATTTTCTATGAAATGAACAAGATTAGTTGAAGATTAATATAAGCCTATGGTTGGTCGATTGTCAACATGATGAAATTTGTGTCATTTATGATGAAACACCATGATCTGTATACAATCTTGAAGAATTGGAGAGATTAAACATGATATTTTGAGAGGATGCAAGCGATTACATCATCTCCAAAGTTGGTATTATTTTCTACGTATACATATTTATAGTCTCGTATGGCTTCTAATTTGTGCTTATCTGCCTCAATTTTTGACTTTTATGATTATGTATACATAGTCTCATATGGTTGTTAATTTGTGCTTATCTACCTCAATTTTTGACTCTTAAGATTAAAAATCTTAATTAATAATTTGATACAGATAAGAAAAATTGGAATCCACATGAGACTATATTTATATACACATGGAATAGGAAAACCTAAAATTCTATGTATAAAAAAGTCAAATGAGTCCAACTCAAGAAAACAATACTTTTTTTGGAGATGATACAATCCCTTTCAATCTCTCAAAACTCCCAATTGAATCTCTTCAATGCTTCAAGATTATCCAGAAATCATAGCGTTCAATCATCAATGACCCCAATTTCATCATGTTGCAAACCAACGAATCATCATCTGATATTAATCTTGAACGAATCATATTAATTTCGTCGAAAATAACTTCATATCCTTGTTTGGAATATAACATATTAGCATTCAATATCGGTTCATTAAATGCATCATCAT
Organism: Solanum boliviense; assembly: GCA_029582625.1. NCBI lineage: Eukaryota > Viridiplantae > Streptophyta > Magnoliopsida > Solanales > Solanaceae > Solanum > Solanum boliviense. Next base: position 11,557 of record JAJOOJ010009661.1, read on the forward strand.
TGAGTGTGAATTCTCAAGTTGTTTCTCTCCAACTACCAAACTTTTTAATGTCTCAAGATGTTTCATGTCATTGTTGAGTTCTTGTAACAACTTGTTATGTATTATGTATAGCTGCAAAATTATTTATATGGAATCCATCAGTTAAAAAATATAAAATTGTAAAAAATCATGATCCTTATGTGTTGAAATGTGTTAAATGTTTTGAATAAAACCTATATGGTTTTGTGATGATAAGAAGATAATTGCAATAGTTGTGATTAATGTAAATGATAAACATTATATTGTTGGAAAATACTCTTTGTAGAATGAGACTTAGAAAAATAAAGACATTATTATGCCTGGTTATCACTTTTTTTTACCGAAATTCAGTTTCATTAGATGGTATGGTTAACATGAGTGAAACTAGATCGGCTGAAAGAAATGGTGGTAGTGAAGTTAATAAATTTGCCATTATTCCTTTGATCCTGACTGATGAGAAAGTTTTTGTAACACCTGTCCCATCACAATATTGTGGGAGTCATGTAAAGATGTTTAATTTTGCTACTCGTCTCTATAATTTTATGTTTGTGGAGAAGGATTTCTTAGTGTGTTCATTGGGCAAACATGGAGAATAGTGGACATGGACTAATGTCACGAAAAAACCTATACTAGGCTCAATTATTGACCTTTGGAGTCACAATTGCTATCTAGATGATATAATATACTTGAAGGAAAATGAGACTATCTTGTGGAGGAAAATGGATGGTGGTTTTCTAGAATATGACGTGTGGAAGAATTTCGTGAATGATATTTTTCCTACTATAAATTTATCCAACTTGTTGACAAGACATTTTAGCTTCCTTGAGAATTCCATGGGTCTAGAAGTTTGTGGAAAGTTTAGATTCCTTGAAAATTTCGTGGAGCTAGAATATTTGATTATCAAACTGCGTTTTGTTGTATTTTATTATAAATTTTTGTTTGATTATGATGAGACTCTTATTGTCTTTGATGCTTATATTCTTGTGAAGCCGTTAGTTGCTTTTATTAAGTTTTGTTACAGTTATTATACAATTGACATTAGTTACTTCCGATTCAGAATGGTTCTGTTTAATTTTGTCAAAAGATTTTATTTTCTTCAAATGTTGTCATTTTTCATGTCTGGTCTGTACTTTTATTCATAAATTTTTTCTTGAAAATGTTTTTAACATTGTGGAAACCTAGATTTTGTTAACACTTTAGCTAATTATTTAATTTAATTAGAATGACATTTGAATGGTTAGTGACCATGAAAAAAAGGAATAAATTCCCTTAAGATTAATATTGATGGAAGGAGACAAAACTTGAAGTTGTGGGGAACAATTATAATAAGTGGTGGGTTGTCTGTTTTAAATCAAGGAAAAAGGATGCCAATCATATATATGGAGATACTTAGCACCACTTCTTAATTGGATTGATATGTAATGTTTTAAACGTGAGATCTACATGTTAATAGACAAATTTTACAAAGGGAAATACTAGATACGATGTGTTTATGCCTAAATGCTTAAGAGGTGGAGGGGATGTACTATGTAGGAACTTGTGATGGAAGTTAGTGATTTATTCTCTTTATTTCTTACTATACAAAATCTATGTCAAGATGATGAGGGGACTTTGAAAATGAACAAAAAGGTAAGACTGTTTGGGAAATTTTTCAATGTTTCTAGTTGTGGAATAAAAAATGCCACAAGGTCCTACCTATGTTTATTAATTTTCTTTGTTCTAACTATCATCTTCATATCCAAGTTTTTTCAATCAAAAACTCTTTGTGAAATGTTACACAATACAAAGAGTATGGTCTTATTTCTGCTAAATTCATTTGTCTAAAACTGAAAACATTTAAGATACTTTTATATATAAACATACCTGACTATATTTTCTAGGAGTTGTGGAAAAAAGATATGAAACCAAGCATTGTTAGATCTTTACATGTATACCTAGAATCATATACACGTGTGTAAAATCTTTAACCTAAATCAACTTAATTAGTAAGTCATGTCATTGGTACTTGTGATGAGTTCGAGATTTCGACTTATTTTGGGCTTTGTTTACATAGACTTAGTGTCCTTAAATGCTTGATTTGTGACATACACTAATGAAAAAATCCTTGATTTCTCGGTGCATGGATTGAGGAATACAGCAAGGACACTAACATGTAAAAAGGAACAAAACAAACTGAAAGAATGAAGAAAGGCAAGCCTGGTGATCTCCAAGGTCACTTGGTGAATCGCCGAATGGCTATATGACCACCTAAAGTTCCAGTGTGCCAAGTCATGAGGAAAGAAATTGAGTCGGCGATAGAAGTGAGCAGTCGGGGGATCGCCGAGTAGTTTTTTGTGATGCAGTGATAGATCGCCCAAAGTTACAAAACCCAAGGATGTTGAATGATAAGGTAAAAAGGCTATGGAAGAGAGCAAAGGGCGGCTCGCCGAGTGGTTCGGCGAGCGCGACTTACTTCGCGATTGACTCTTCGCAACACATTTTGGTGAATATAAATACGTTTTTAACCATTTAGTTATGTATCTTTTATGACATCTAAGACATTATAATCAAGTTTTGAGCATCTGGAGACAATTTTTCTCTAGTGTTTTCCTTAGCTTTGAAGGATTGAAGAAATTCACTTTTAAGAAATTGGAAGTGGGTCTTTGAGATTCATCAAATTAGACTATTGTAAAGACGAAATCGCTCTTACCCAGTTGATGGATATTTAATTTGGTAACTCTTTTTAGCTGATTATAATGTCTAGCTTAAACCCCAAATTTTTGGGGTGTGATTATGTGCTGATTTAGCTTATGGGTATTGCTAATTGTTAGTTTAAATACTATTTAAAAGTGAGTTCAATCATTAATTGTGGTTTAACTTAAGAATTGTAGTTGCAAATGCAGTTCTATGTTTGTGTTCTTGGCTTGCTCAATAGAGAGGTTTTAGAAATAAGGTTTTTGATTGATGGTTTTTAGGTATTGGGTTGATCTAGGGTTAGCTTGAGAGAGTAAATTCTAAACCCAAGCCAACACATTTTGCCTTGAAAGAGTAAATGGATTAAGGAGTGGGATGCTCTTATTTTACATTCTTGTTGATGTTTGAGAGATATCACTTGATTCGGGTAATTGTTCGAGAGAAAATTACTTCCCTTATAGCCTAGCCTACTCACTAATATCTAGCTATTTACTAATAGTTGCAATTACCCATATGTCTATATTAGCCTATAATCGATCACATCCCAAGAATCCGTCTCTATATTGTTAATTCGTATTGTTTATGACTATTTGTAATTGTTAATCAAAACTAATAACCCCATTTGACATTCGCGTCACCCCTTGATTTGAATGATGTTTTTATTCCATAATATATATTCCTATGACTAATTTGACCACGTTTATACTTCCCAATTGAATCTGAAACACGTACCACTCCCTGTGAGATTTGACCCTATACGGATCTACTATCGTTGACACTTAAAATATACTTCATCCAATGAGAACTCACAAATGGACCCATAAATTCAAGGCCCCAGACATTAAATAACTCAATCACCAATATAAGATTCATAGGTAGCTCTTGCTTCTTTGAAATTCCTCCTTCTCTTTGGCAACGATCACAAGACTTGGCGAAATCATGAGCATCTAGTGGATGGTAGGCCAGTAATATCCACACTGGATGATTTTATGCGTAGTTTGAATACCACTATGGTGCCCACAAACAGGCGATGAATGACACACCTCTAGTATACTCATCATTTTCACCTCAGTCACACAACGACGAATAATCCCATTAGGACAAATACGAAACAATTAAGTCTCATTCCAAAAGAACTTCTTCACATCATACATAAACTTTTTTCTTGGGTGAAATGACAAATCCAAGGGAACCAAATTGCTAGCTAAGTAGTTAGCAAAATCTGTGAACAATGGGATAATATCATAAGAAGCAGCCAATACATGTTCATCGAAGAATGCATCATTAATTTTAGCCCTACCTCCTAACTTGATCATACCTTCCTCCTCCATTCTACACAAATTGGTGGCAACCTAATTTTCTGTTCCCTTTCTATCCTTCACCTCAAAATCGAACTCTTGCTGCAACATACCCATCTAGTCAACCTCGATTTTGCCTCATTTTTAGTCATCAGATACCTCAATGCAGAATGGTTAGTATGCACTATGACCTTAGTACCAATCAAGTAGGATTGAAATTTCTCGAATGCAAAAACCACAACAAGAAGTTCACGTTCAGTCACATTATAGTTCTTTTGAGCCACATTCAGAGCTTTGTTGGCACAGTAAATTGGATGAGGAATCTTCTCTCGCCTCTGTCCCAATATCACACCAAGTGCCACCCTACTCGCATCAAATATCATTTCAAACGGTTGCCCTAAATCTGGTGAAATAATGATAGGTGTTGATACTAACCTTGCTTTGAATTCTCCAAATGCTCTGAGATAAGCATCATCAAAATCAAACTTACACCCCTTTTCGAGTAACTTGCTCAATGGGTGTGTAATTTCGAGAAATCTTTTATGAACCTCCGATACAAACTGGCATGCCCAAGAAAACTCCGATCACCTTTTACAGAGATAGGTGGTGGACGCTTTTATATTACCTCAACTTTGGCTCTATCAACCTCAATACCTTGCTATGAAATCCGATGACCCAAAACTATCCCCTCTTTCACCATGAAGAGGCACTTTTCCAAATTGAGCACAAGATTGCCCTTTTCACATTTTTTTAGTACCTTAGCTAGATACATCAAACAACCATCAAACGACTCACCTACAACAAGGAAATCATCCATAAATACCCCAATCGTGTCATCCACCATATCTAAAAATATCGATATAATATAGCTCTGGAAAGTCGCTGGAGCATTACACAACTCAAATGACATCTTTCTGAAGGCGAACGTCCCATATGGACAACTGAATGTGGTTTTCTCTTGATATTCTAGAGCTATGAAGATTTGACTGTAGCCCGAATACCCATCTAGAAAGCAATACCAACCCTTACCACCAAGATGATCCACCATCTGGTCCATGAACGACATTGGGGAGTGATATTTTTCTGTCCATGCATTTATGTTGCGGTTATCCATGCATACTCTCCATCCAGTCACTAACCTCATTGGGACCATCTCATTTTCGCGTTAGGAACCATCTTGCTGGGCTATATGACTCCAATATCAAACCATTTGATAATTTTCTTTTTAACTACCTCTTGCATAGGTGGATTAAGTCTCTTTTGGTTCTCAATACTTTGATTGCTCACCGGCATGAGTTGAATTTTATTAGAACAAATCCCAGAATGAATCCCAATAATATCCGCAATAGTCAATCCAGTAGCCCTCTTCTTCCTCTTCATAATAGAAACCAAGGTCTCAACTTGCTCCTCGCTCAAATCCGCAACAATGATTATCGGAAAGTGCTATTTCTCCCCAAGAGTACAAACCTGAAGTGTTATGGTAGAGCCTTGAGTTCCAGTTTTGGAGCCTTTTCTATAGACGGTTTTGCAGGTGGAGAGTCGCGATTCTTCATATCTAATTCCAATCATTTTGGTTTTGAACGGAATTTGAATGTATCAAGTGTGGCAACTAATTCATCAGAGTCTTCAATGCCTACACCTTCAAGATTCATCATTACTGTTGCCAGTGCATCAACATCCAACCTCTCTTTAATAGACAATTCGGGAACTTGCTCCACAATAAGATTCACCATTGATACCGACTTAAGATCACTTTCCTGCTTAGTAGACCTACAAATATTAAAAGTAACATTCTCATTATTCAGTCAAAACTTCATATTCCCTCTCTCCATATCTACTAAGGCATGCCCAGTAGCAAGGAATGGTAGACAATGACATCAAATTAATGCAGTCGGTTTTGGAGCCCCTAAACCCAACTATTTGTAAATCGATGATGCGTCCACCAATTGGACTCATTTAGGGCTTTATTTTAATAGAAATAGTGTCCTTGAATGCTTGTTTTATCTCAATACCTGATTAAAATGCTTAAGTTTCAGGTATTTCAAGTTTTACTGGAAGCATGGACACTTTCGCGTAAAGCGGAGCAAAAAGGACTAAAAGAACAAGAAATGAAAGACTGCGGATCGCCGAGTCCAACTTGGCGAATTACCGAATTTACATGCACCGCCCTTTGTTTCAGTACGCAAAGCCTTGAAGGAAGTGGATAAAAAGGCGAGGAAAGGAGCAGTCGGCGAGTCACTGATTAGTTCCGTGAAGTAGTATTGTACTGCTCAATGATCCAGAATATGAGGATGCTGAAGGCAAGACACCGAAGGCGATGAGCTGATTAAAGGGCGGATCACCGAGTTCATCGGCGATCTCGACTAATGTCGCCAAACGATCCTCCGTAGCACAATCTGTGAAAACTATAAATACTAGTTAGAGTTGTAGTCTTAGTGTGGAACATTTTACAGTAAAAAATATTATTAGTTTGTAGTATTTTTTTGTATTTTTCTCTCAAGTTTGGATAGGGGTTTTTGGAGACTTGAAGAGAGGAGTTCATCTTCCCCAAGTTGGACGTGGGACTTCTTTATTCTTCTTTTGTAGCTTAATTCAAGGTTTAATTTCTTATACCCAGTTGATTTCTTTATCATGTTAGGTATAATTTCTTATTTCTTGATGTGTGGATAAAAAAACCCCATTCTTGGGGTGTGATTTAACAAATAAGGGTTGCTATTCTTGTTGGGTCTTGCTTGCTGATACGTTAGATATATGTTAATGGTGATTTCACCTAGTGGTTTTGGTTTAATCTAAAGGGTTTGTAGTTGCAAAAACAAAGCTACCCATGTGTTTTCGGCTTGCCCGAGAGGGAGGTCGCGAAACTAAAACCACTAGACTAATGGCCTAAGGAGTGGATCGACATGAGGTTCAGCCCGAGAGGGTGAGCCCTAGTCCTATATCCTAACACTCAGCTCGAGAGAGTGAGTGGGCATATCTGGTCTTTATGCGGTAAATGGGTGTCCGAGAGGAACGCATTTGAAACTGGGTAAGTTGCCCGAGAGAGAACTTATTTCCATTTTAAAGCTTAGCCTAGTCACTATTGTCTTGCAAATTTCCTATTGAAAGCATGCACCCAACGATTTATCTCAACTTGTATTGCGGTCACATCCCAAGAACTTTTCCCCATACTTGATTTTCTTGTTTATTTTTCCGTTTTATCACCTGTTACAAAACCCCCATATGATATTTGACACTTTCGTGTCACCCCCTTTAATTTACTATGTTTTTGTTCATTAAAATCTTTAGTTATGACTAGTTAGAATGTAATTTTATTTTTCTATCAATTCTCAAAACCACTCCCTTGGGTTCCCAATCCAACCTTTAGTTGGGTTACTATACTATTGACGATCGTAGACACTCATATCATAGGTTAGTGTCGTTGGTCACGATAAGCATCAATCGACAATGGCTTATATTAATGATGGCACCGAAACGTACATAGCCTTTGAAATATGCAACATCTGAATGGTACAAGGAATGGTGAAAGCTCCAGGATCCACTTTCTTTTGCACTACTGACCGCATAGTAATAGCACTACAATGTTGTAACCTTTCTTCATCCTCAAAACTGATAGCCCTCTTTTTGGTCACCAAATCCTTCATGAACTTTGCGTACCCAAACATTTTCTCCAAAGCTTTTATCAGCGAAACATTAATGGAAAGTTGTTTCAACATAGTTATGAACCTGCAGTATTTTCCTTCTTTGGGCTTCTTCACCAATCTCTATAGGATTGGAGGTGTTGTTTAAGGCATGAGAATAATTTTTTGGGTCACTTTTGTTTCCTTTTCTGTAGCATTTTTTGACTCTCCAGTAACCTCAATCTCATATGCATCTTTTTCTTCCACAATTTCAAGCTCAGATGGCATAGGGGGGTCAATTGCCTCTTTACCTCTGTGAGTACTGACTGCCATACAATGCCCGTCATTCTTCGGATTCTGGATGGTGTTGCTAGGAAGTGAACCAGGCTAATGTGGGTTCGCAATGGAGGAAAACTAACTAAACTACTTCTCAATTTGCTTGATTGACACTGCATGGGCATCGACTTTTTGACTGATTCCAGACTAGTCATTTCGCATCTCTTTCACGTTCTCATCAGTTGTATCAAACCTTTTCATCATCTTTTGCATCATATCCTCAATGTGCGACATACTACCACCAGCCTCTGTATTACCAGATTCTCTATTACCAGGTCGAACATAGGACCCAACTCGATCATTCTTGTTTTCATAGTTGTTCCGGTTGTTGTTGTTATCACGATTGTAGTTCCCATCCCAAACATAGTTTCCCTCACAGTTGTAGTTGCCATAGTTCCAACCTTGATTTCCTTGACCTTGACACCAATTATCCTAGTTTGAACCTTGGGTGTTTGTTCAGAAACCCCATGTCTGATCATTAACCAAATATGCATTCTCCTCATAGTAACATTACTCAAGTGGTGGTGGTGGAGTTCTAGTCATGTACTTTACCACATTCACTTTTTTTTGCACTTCCACTCATATGCTTCAATACCAAGCCCAATTATTTTCTCATTTGAGCTATCTCTTCACGTATATCATCATTTGCTTGATTTGGTGCAGTTTGGACCGCGAACATGTTCCTTCCAATATTAGCCTTTCTAGTGCTCTATAACTTATTATTTCGGGAAATCTTCTTCAATTTTTTAGCGATCTTGTCAAAAGTGCACTCACCATATGATCCTCTAGCAATAGTATCTTGCACAACCTTTCCAATGTCATCCTATCCTTTGTAGAAGTACTCCTTCAGTGACTTATCATCAATTCGGTGATTAGGAACACTTTTGATGAATGCAGTGAACCTATCCCATGAACTGCTTATAGACTCTCTAGGTAGTGCTACAAAGTGATTGAGTCTATCTTTGTGATTTAGCTTCTTAGACACCGGAATATACTTCGCCATGAACACCTTACGCAATTGGTCCCATGTATGAATCGAAGTATATGGAAGCTCAAAAAACCACAATACAACATCACCAGTCAATGACAGAGGGAAGACTCTCTAACCTATAATATTCATATCCAATTTTGGTCGCCCCACACAACTCTTGCAGACACATCTCAATTTAGCCATGTCACCATGCAGATCTTCCAAAGCTAGACCAGCAAACAACCCTCATGTTGTAAGCATTTACTTCAGAATGTTGGTTACCACAAATGTATGCCTTGGAGGTAGAGGAGGTAGAACAATAGGCCCTTCGGATTCAACTGTATTGTAGTCAACCCGCTAGTTATCACCAAGCCTTGGTGATGGCGGATTATGCACCCTTTCTTGATTTCTGAATAGATTACCACGATGAACCTTATTACCACCAAGAACTTGATTACCACCAAGAAATTGAGCTGCCACATCAATAACCCCAGGAGACTACAAGTCAACCTAATCACCTAGATCCTCTCCGATAGGAATGTTTGTACCCCTTGGTTATTCATTCTCCTCAAACCTTTTTTCAATTCTGGATCGTAGGGGGTCAAAGATTCACCTCGACTCCGTGTACTTGGCATACACTATAGTTGAAATCTGTAGAAAACAAAAATAAAAGAGAAACGCAAAATCAGGAAATGCTTGACTAGAGTTCAATCATGTAGTTAAACTTAATATAAAAGTCGTATTCCGCAGCAGCGGCGCCAAGAATTGATACGCTCAAATTAAACCTCCCTAAAGAAGTATAAGAGATCATTTTCCAATAAATAACTCAACTTGTAGGTTGGGGTCGATCCCACAAGGAATATGGTTTAAACTTAAACTTTACTCAGTATTATTTACGTTTACTCCAACTATTTCCGAAAAAAGTAAACAGGGGGATTTTATATCTAAAGTAATAGATTGTTAAATAAATAACAATTAAACAAGATTTAAACTTTGAGTTATCAATATGAGACAGAAACTAGAACATATGTGTTCCCCACAAGCTTTTAACGTAGTAATCCTAATAATAGTAATACTTTCCTTGTGTTTTACATGCAAATTTAGTAAGTTAGGTATCCCTAACTGATTGGTCCTCTAAGTAGGGAATTTTATAACACACTTTGGTCCAGCTACGGGAATTTCATATCAATGTACTGTTTAGTTTTCACTCTCATGCCAATTGACACTAGACTATTAGATAGCGACCACTAAATATCTGTTGTTTAATCCTTTTCTCATTCATTACCTCCTTGGTCCGGCAAGTAGGAATGAGGAGAGTTCTAACGTTTGCAACCGTTAAAAAGACTTCTAAATGAAATGATTAACAATACATGTATAAACTATTCAAGAATTGCTTAATTATTATTCATACTTTGTTAATTGCTCATGGTTCCCACAACCCTAGTTGTGGATTTAGCTACTCATGCTTGAAAGATCACAATTCATAATAGGATAAGAAGAATTCATGAACTTACAAGAAGAACTGATGAAACCCGCAATCCTCAATTGAATTTCCAAGAGAAAATTGTATAAAACAAAAATCGGAAAGTTAATTGCTAAGAGTTTGCAAATTAATTCCCAAAGAACAAAACTTAGAAGTATATAATAATGTTTCACCCCCAAAAACGAGGATTACAAATCCTATTTATAGAAATCAAATCCTAAATAAAATAGGAAACAAAATAAGAAAATAAATTGGTGGGACGCAACTTCAGTCGACGACTTGACTTACAGACGGTGGGTCGACCTACGATCCGTAGATCCCCATCCGTAACTCCACATTTAGAAAAATCAATTAGGTACTAGAACTTCAACTTTCTGATCTTCATCGATGGATGTGCAGGATGGCCCATGGGTCGACCTATGGTCCGTCGTCTGCTCTGTGGCTCCACACTTGGTCAGAGTTTCCTGATCTTCAACCTACGATGCATCACCTCTGGTCCACGGGTTTGGCTACGGTCCGTCCTGTCAATCTGTGGTTTGATTTCTGAAACTCAACTCCCAGACCAAGATTTACGACTGCCCATCCACGGCTCGTCGATAGACCTATTGTCCGTTGGTGGCTACTTCTGCACTTTTCATCTTGCATCTTCATCAACCACATCTAAGCCTATTTCCTGCAAGAATTACACACAAAACATTATTTCTAATACCAAAATGTCCTAAGACACTCACAAACTCTAAGTTAAATGTTTCAAAAATACCGTACAATCACAGTATATCAGGTATTCGACTTGGTGAAGACAGAGTGTAGGAATGTTATGCTGTTTGGGGATATGAATATCTTTAGGCTTATGACTGATGCTCAGCAAGTTAGGGAAATGGCTAGGGACAACAAGAAGGCTAGAACAAGTAACTATGAGAACTCTCCGTGGAAGTCGGGTGGTGGAAACCGCTCATAGTTTCAACAGAGGTCTATAGCCCTAGCACCTTCATCACCTAGTTATCCATCACCCAGGTTTCGACATCATTAGAAGAGTAGGACATCAGGCTCTAAGTCTAAGGGGAGTAATTGAGGTAACATGACTTTCCCAACTTTTCCAAAGTGTGGTAAGAACAATCTAGGCGAGTGTCTTGCATGTAAGGAAGGGCGCTTTAGGTGTGGTTAGTTTGGCCATAGGTTGAAAGATTGCCCTTCTGCCAGGCAGGGGTAAGGATGTAACAAAAATAGCACATAGTCTATAGTTCCAGTTGTACACCAAACTCAGCAGGGTGCTTCATCTAGTACAGGTGGCAGTCAGCGCCAGAATAGGTTTTATGGTCTCTAGGCTCGCCAAGACCAGGAAGATTCTCCTTATGTGTTCACTGGTACGTTACGAGTCTTTCATTTATATGTTTATGCATTGTTAGATCCAGGGGATACTCTTTCCTTTGTAACTCCCTATCTATCACTAAACTTTGGTGTCAGTCCAAGAACTCTCTCAGAATCCTAGATAGTTTGTACTCCGGTTGGTGACCTAGTAATAGCTAAATGGGTATACAGAAGTTTCCCTGTCACAGTCTCTCCTAAAGTCACCTCAGCAGATCTTGTAGTGTTAGAAATTGTAGATTTTGATATTATTTTAGGCATGGATTGGTTACATTCTTGTTATGCCTCAGTCGATTGTAGAACTAGGATAGTTCAGTTTTAGTTTCCAAACGAGCCAGTCTTAGAGTGGAAAGGTAGTAGCTCATTGCCTGTAGGTCAATTCATTTCTTACCTTAAGGGTAGAAAGATGATTTCCAAGGGGTATATCTATCATCTTGTTTAGATTAAGGATTCAAACTCTGAAACCCCAACTCTTGATTCAGTCCATGTAGTAAATGAGTTTCCAAAGGTGTTTCCAGAAGATCTTCCTGGAGTTCCTCTGTCACAAACCAAGGGTACCCCCTAGACATAACAAGGCACATTGAACCTCAAAAGGAACCATGTAAGCCACTTGGCATATTATAAAATAATTAAAGAACATATACGAGTAAAAAACACATTTCGAGTCTAATTTTTTTTCATAAAAGCCAACAAAAGTCTAGACTTGTCTCAATTAGCCATCTATTACAATCGAAGTCTAAAATAGGATCACATCTCTTAACAACATAGTTCTCAAATGATAGTACAAGAAAGGAAACTTGAAATCATCATCCGTCCTCAAACCATGAGGACTCACGAATAAGCAAGGAGAATAGTCAGTCCAAGCTTTGCAAAAGAGAGATATTACCTTAAGAACCGGAACCTACACTTATAGAAAATGTAGAATAAATATGGGTTAGCACAAAAATGCACTACGTATATTAGCCATGCCTAAAAAAAACTTTATAACATACTAAAAAAGGACATTTTAGTTGAAAACCATGCATCTTACCAAGTTTAAGATTCATCATGAAGTTAGTGTAAAAGCATGTGACATAAGCATATTCAACATATGGATTATCATAACATAGTAGAAACATACCATAAGGACCCTCAAAGAATCCTTGTGCAATGCATGAATAAGATCCTATAATCCTACCCACACTAAGGAAAGCTTCTTGAGTAACTATAGTTCATAACTCATATGCTTGTTCATACTATCATAGTGGGATTAGCCTGAACCGACATACACCATGTGAGCTAAACACGGGATCCGGTGTCTACCCCACACCAAAAAGGGGTTATCCTACTTGACTAAGGTAGAACTATACTCTTAGCTTAGGTGGATCCACTAGCTAAAGACCTATGTAGGCACATAGTTTATGGGATAAGGAGATTGCTTCTTGAAACCCGGACTCAACTAAGGTATAAGGTTTCCTCTCATGAGATACATACTTTGGGAACCAGGACTCAACTAGTGTAGAAGGAACCCACTCGGAAAGCCGGACTGAACTAGTGTAGAAACTTTCATAGGGAAGCCGAACTCAACTATTATATAAGCTTTAACCTCGTATTCATACCTACTCGGTGCTAAGTATTAAGTACCCTTGATTACATATTAAGTCATGACTTAAGTGCATATTCATGAAGGGTGTCTTGACACTCAATCAAACATAATTCATACTATACCTCATAGATTCAAGAGGGGAGACTAGTCTTCCAACTTTAGAATCACTACATATGACAAACCTTTCACATCATATAATATTCAACCAAAGGTATCTACATGAGAATAATCATCAAATCACCACAACAATTAAGTCATCATCATATTCACTTCACTTTCAAAGTGATCTAAATGGATATACAAAAACTTCATAAACATGCATACTTCTCAAGCTTTGCACTTCAAGGACCATAGATCATATTCAATAAACATATTTATAATTACTACATTAGACATGAATCATAACATGATTCAATTACTATCACTACTATAAGCATGAGTTCATAATACTCTTCTTTGTACAATTCACCCACACTTTTAGATCCAATTTTGGAAATATGGGAAGGTTTTTGGGGGAATTAATCATAAATTAACAATAAATCATTAATTCAATCATAATCCATCATAATTTAACCATTAGAACGTTTTTGGAAAGAACCCATAAGATTGAAGACAAACCCTAACTTTGGGGAAATCACTAGTTTTGAATTTGAATTTGGAGGGGCTCCTTGGATGGAAATTATCCAAGGATGAAAGGCTACCATACCTTGTTGAAGATTTACCACGAATTTTAGGAGAAAAGATGGCTACTTCAACCCTGGTTTCCCCCTTCTTCTTCTTCCTTGGAGTTCTAGAGAGAATATTTTGTAGAGGTTGACTTTGGGAATTGATTTTTGAAATATTGAGAGGGATGAATTAGTTTAGGGTTCTTAAAACCTTTTATAAGTTGTCTAAACTAAGTTAAAATGACACCACTTATTAATTATTAATACCCCAAAACACCCCTAGAATTAACCCTCAAAGTTAAAAAATATAACAAATTTCCAGCCCTTTACATACGACTCCACGACCCATGGACCGTGGATGGGACCACGGCCCATGCTAGTTAAATGCGGTTCATGGTCTGGGGCTTGAAATGGAGGGCTTGACCTACGGATCCAAGCCATGTGGCATGGACCCATCCACGAGGTGTGGGTCCTGCCCGTGGCTACTGCCTTAAGCAGATTCCAAGGAGACCTCACCCACGCTGCCCATCTACGGGGTATGGGTCTATCCACGTAGCGTGCGTGGTCTCGTGGGTGGTGCTACTTTTTGGGCAGTTCTAGGGTCATTCTCAAGGACCCATTTTTAGTCCTTGGGGGGTCGTACCTTGATGTATTAACCCTTACGTTAGGCTCTAGTTTAGTCTTCTAATTTTTCGGAATGTTAAAATATCTCCCCCTTGGAAACATTCGTCCTTGAATGACGATCTAGACACCCTACGGAATTGAAGACTCAATACTAGTAGCCCATCATGCATGAAACATCAAAATAATGCACAATTCAAAGGAGGAAACATCTACTCCATCTCAAAACATAATCAATGAAAAACAAGGGAGTAGGAACTACATCTAATAACCCAATATGCATGAAACTCATAATTTTCATATTCAAAGGAAGAACTATCTTCTCCAACTAAAATAATTCTCAAAACCGCATCATGGAGCTAATAGGCAATTACTCTCAAAAGAATACTTTAGCATGTTCATCAACACATCTCATGAAGTCAAATAGGCAACTCAAACTAAATACACAACAACATAAGCAACATAAATCATGAAAACTCATTTTCTCACTTAAATGAATTTCATCAAGAACATGCATAATTTAAGGAAATCATGGAAAAGCTCATATAACACACATGACTTCCAAAACACTAAAACTCAAGAGGGATTATTTACCTCAAGCTTGAATAGGAATAGAAGGAAAGAGATGAGGATATCGGGACTTCATATCGGCCTCAGACTCCCAAGTATCACCCTCAACTAAATGATTTCTCCATAAAACCTTCACGGAAGCTACTTCCTTGTTCCTCAATATCTTTACTTGACGATCTAGGATTTCTACCGAACCTCATCATAAGAAAGGCTTTCATAAACTCCCAACCCTTCTAGGGGAAAAGTGGATACCGGATCCCCAATACACTTTTTATGCATGGAGACATGAAATACTGGATAAACAGGGGACAAATCATTTGGCAAATCCAACTCATAGGCAACTTTCCCAATACACTTAAAAATTTGATATGGGCCTACATACCGGGGACTAAGTTTCCCTTTCTTGTCAAACATCATCACACCCTTCATAGGTGAGATTCTCAAATAGAACTAATCACCAACTTCAAATTCTAAGTCCCTTCTCCTCACATAGGCATAAGACTTTTGCCTTCTTTGAGCCATTTTAAACCTCTCTCTAATGAGACAAACTTTTTCAATAGCCTCATAAAATGATTTGGGAACTATAAGAGCAATCTCACCTACCTCAAGCCAACAAACCAGAGACCTGCATCTCCTACCTTACAATGCTTCAAAAGAATCCATACCGATTGTAATATTTTGAAAAACTAGTAGGTGAAACTAGATCCTTATGTGAGAATACTAGAGTTTGATGTGAGGGTTAGGATCGTAAAATGACTTTCCATACTTAGAATGAGGGGTTTAGGGGTTAAACATGAAGGTACAAATACCCAAGGACCATCCAAAAGGGTCCTTGAGGAGGACCTCAAAACAGCCCTAAAAGTTGTCAAAAAATAGCCCACCCACAATGGGGACTCATGCCCCGTGGGTCCACCCACTCCTCGAGGGGGAGGATCGTGGGTCAGGGCCTGCAACCTAATCCCCAGTACTCCACCTACGAGTGTGCAGCACGCCTCATAGACCAACCCATAGTCCATGGGTCGGGGTCTCGTGGGTTGGGAATCATGTTCGTTAAATTGTTTTAAGTTAGAGACTTGGGGTTTAATTCATTATTAGTTAGGGGTTAAGTGGTGTCATTTTATTAGTAATTAGACCACCTATATAAACCTATTAGAGCCCTAAATACATTGATCCTAGACATTATTTTCAACTCATCAAAAGAACCCAAATTTCCTCCAAGAAATTCTCTCTCTAGAAGAAGAAGAAGAAGAAGAAGAAGAAGAAGAAGAAGAAGAAGAAGAAGAAGAACAAGAACAAGAACAAGAACAAGAAGCTAGTCAAATTATTCCATTGTTGCAAACATTGTGAGGGCGTTAAACCAAGGTATGATATCATATTAATATATGGATTCTTCCATCCATAGAGCTCCCTAGATTTTTCCCAATTGTGAAGATAAAACCCAATTCTAACTAGGGTTTCTTAATATGTTGTGGGTAGAGTTGAGTATGATTACAATTAAGTGGATTGTACTTGTTTATGATTGTTTTAGTATTGATTCATGATATTATGATAATATCACACTTTCCATGGTTAACCCTAGTATAATTGATGAATTTGATATTATTTCGATTTATGTCATGAAAGGTGAAATTGAGGATTCATAGGTGATCATCTAGAGAGATGATGTTATAAATAGTAATTGTTCAAGAATAGAAACATGTAAACATGAATTGAACTAGATTTTTGTATATACGATGGATCATGACTAGTAAAGCTTGAAGTTGAACCTTTATGATGAATTATGACTAGAATCACTTGGTAATGAAGAATGTGATTAGAATGCCTTGAAATCGAGGTATGAATGATGATTGTAAGAAGTAAAGATTTGAGAATAAGGCTAGTAGTCATTACTGTTAAATTACTAAGGCTTTGATAGTAAAGTTAATGTGATGAATAGAAGTCTAATAGGTAGAATTTTGGTGAAAGGCCTATACTCACCTAACCTAGCTTATAAGTACTTGAATGTATAAAGTGATAGAATCACTTGACCATGGATTTATTGTCAAGGACTTCCTTCCATGAGACATGAATGTAAAGCAAGGCTTAAGAGTGAATCTTGGGGTGTATGTTTGGCCTCAAGTTGATATTTACAATGATATGGAGTGTCACACAAGTTAGGGTCCGGGCTCGTAGTTGAAAGGAGAACCACACATAGTTAATGTGAGGACTATCCAAGGGAAAGGGGGAACTCTTACGTAGTAGAGTGTGGGTTTTCCCAAAGTTAGGTCTCATGAGATGGAAGCCTTCACATAGTAGAGTAAGGGTTTTTAGTAGAAATCTCCATATCCAATAAACTAAGACATACTTAAAAAGGTATCTCCAAGTGTTCAGAAGCAATAATGGACTTAGACATACTTAAGGAAGTATGTCATAGGGTCCATCTTAATAACTTAGACATGCTTAAATAAGTATCTCATAAGGTTCAACCTAATAATGAACTAATATGTTCTTAAAGGAATACCTCATAGTGTTCTAAGTTCTAAAGATAGGAACTAGTTTACAACCAAGAGCTATCAGTATGAAGATCTAAAAGTGGTACTTAGCACGGTTAGTATTATGGGTTCTTATTCATGCATAGCACAAGTACTACTTAAGGTTATTCAATAAAGTGTTCACTTAAGTGATGTATGTTGAGATATGATTGTGCTATAGTTGCTTTCCTTGTTATAATTGACTAAATGTGAGAGATTTCCTTGGTTATGAGAATTAAGCTAAGGACGCGATCTTAAGATGATTAGTATGATGGCCTAAGGTTGTACATAGTGTGAGTGGGATTCTGGGGTCTTTCTCATACATTGCACAAGTATGACTTGAAGCTACTTATGAGGGTCTAAGGCTGGACTAGTGATATGGACTATGTTTAGGATGACTAAAAAGGGATACTTAGCTTGGATGGGATTATGGGGTCTTGTTCATGCCTTGCACAAGTATGCTTTGAGGTTACAATGGTTCTCTTGTGATATGAAAGACTAAGGGTGGAATAATGATTATATGTTGCTTATGTTGCAGACTTTACTTATGATTAAATGCTTATATGTTGCTTATGCTGGAGACTTTACTTATGATTATGATATTGTCTGTTATGCTTATAGGTTATAGTTCATGAAGTATTGGATTATGTCATATGTTGACTAACCCTTATGATATTATGCTCTTATGATGTTGTGCTAGCTATCATATTTAGTACTTTTGTACTAACACATACGCTGCCTACATTCTCATCTAATGCAGGGTTGGTGATTAAGTTCTATTGTTGAGGCTAGGTTTCTAAGGAGCAAAGAGTTGAAAATTGGGATGAGTCCTCATAGCTTCGAGGACAAAGCCACTATTTCCTTGTCTTTTACTTTCATGTCATGAGACTATTATATTGGCTATGTCCCAAAGGTTTTAATTCTATGTTCAGTTTAGATGGTTGCGACAAAGTGTAGTAAAGACTTTCGCTTGCTTTTATAAAAGACTTTGATTGTGTGGATAAATTTTTTAAAATTTATGTGATTTTCTATTATCTTATGTTATTAAATGTTAAGGGCTTGTTTGAGACCCCCTCGGGGTCAAGTACATCGTGTTACTTCTAGGGTATACCCCTAGGTTGTGAAAAACTTGGTTCTAGGATTGTCTCAAACCACATCTAGTATGGTCTTGTTCATAAATGTGAAGCGCGCCACATTTATGAATAGGAGGATATTGGATGTTTAGGAAACTTCACTTCTTCATTCTCTAAGTCATGCCATAGAGTTTTCCTCTAGTATGTCCTTCTTCTAATATGTGCCCTATGGTTTTTCAGGGTATGGCTAATACAAGGTCCAATGCTAGGAAATATGAGGAAGTCAATGTGGATCAAGAGGTTCCTCTCCAAGTTCCAACCCAAGTCCCTCCTCAACCTAATCAAGCTCCGATTAATCCTTTGGCTATATGTGATGTGAAGGTTAGGTCGGCTTTTCTAATGTTAGCCCAAGCCATGACGGCCCATGTCAATAGAGGGATGGTAGCTCCGGTGAACCCTAATGTAAATTCCACGGCTTTCAAGGTGAGAGAGTTTTTGAGGATTAACCCTCTAGAGTTTTATGGCTCAAAAGTGGAGGAAGATCCTCAAGGTTTTATAGATGAGCTGTATAAGGTGCTTGCTATCATGGGATTGACTTCGGTAAAGAAAGCGGAGCTAGCCGTTTATTAATTGAGAGATGTAGCACAAATATGGTATGAACAATGGAAAGACAATAGGCTGGTAGAAGCGGGCCCAATACAGTGGGAAGGGTTCAAAGAAGCATTCCTTGATAAGTTCTTTCCCCAAGAGTTGAGGGAATGACAGATGCAAGAATTCATTAACCTTCGTCAATGAGGTATGAGTGTGAAAAAGTATGTTCTTAAGTTCACCCAACTATCCAAGTATGCTCCAACTATAGTGATAGACTTGAGGGCTAGAATGAATAATTTTTTTATGGGATTGTCCGACTTGGTAGTCGATGAATGTCATTCGGTAATGCTTATCCCAAGTATGAATATTTCAAGTCTTATGGTCCATGACAAAGAATTTGAGGAGAAAAACCTCAAAAGAATGAATAGGGAGATAAAGAGGGCTAGGACCAATGAGGAACTTTTCTAATGCTATGTCCGATGGTCAAGGTAGACCTAAGTCTAAGCAAAGGTATTCCGGTCAAGATTCTTCCCCTAGGTTTGACCAAGAGAACGGTAGTGGGTCTCCATTACCTAAGTCTAATTGAACCAAGTGTGGAAGGAGTCATTATTGTAAGTTTCTAGCCGGTATGGATGGTTGTTCTGGGTGTGGGAAGAGTGGGCACAAAATGAGAGATTTCCCGATTCTTAAGGCTAAGGTAAGTGAGGATAAGCAAGTTGCCTCTAGTGGTCCGGATGAGAATACTCAAAATAAGAGTTGGTTCTATGTCCTCCAAGCTAAGAATGACCTCCAAAAGTGGCTACCGGTATGTGTTTCATGCTTTATTGTGTTCCGGTATTGTTTGGTCTTTTATTACTTGATATATTAGACTTTCAAGTTGTATTTAGTATGAATGATGTTTAGAAGAGTTTGTGTAGGCTTACTCCCAAGGGGGAGATGGTGCTCCTATCTAGTAATGTTATTGTGTGTTTATGTGTTTCCATGATTTCCTTATATGAATGTTCATGAAAAAGCTTAGGACGTGATAGAAATGACTTATATGCATTGTTTTACCTCATGTTGTTGTGCATTGAATAGTGTTGCCTATAGAACTTCATCAGATGAATTAATGAGCATGCATTAGTTTGGAATTGAAATATTCCTCTTTGAATAAATGCTTTTTGAGGGTAAATTGCATTGACGCTCGATGAGTATATGTTGAGCATGGTTTATCTAGGAGATGGTAGTTCCTCCTTAAATATAGGTAGATATAGAATTTTATGCATTTTGCGTTGTTAGATGTAGTTACTACACCCTTGTGTTGCATTGAGTATGATTAGCTTGGAATTGAAGTTTTCCTAGTTTGTTCTTGTGCATTTAGATGAGTTGCATGCATAATGGGCTGCTAGTCTAGATTCGTTCCTTTTATGAAGTTTATAGAATCATCATTCGAGGAAGAATGATCCCAAGGAGGAGATATTGTAACATTCCGGAAACTAGTAGGTGAAACTAGAGGCTTACGTGAGAATTCTAGAGTTTGATGTGAAGGTTAAAATCGTAAAATGACTTCTCGTACTTGGAATGAGGTATTTAGGGGTTAAACGTCAAGGTATGACTCCCCAAGGACCAACAAAAATGGTCCTTGAGGAGGACCCCAAAACAGCCCCAAAAGTTGTCAAAAAATAGAACACCCACGATGGGGACTCACGCCCCGTGGGTCCACCCACACCCCGTGGGGGAGGGTCATGGGTCATGGACTTCAAACTAAGCCCCAGTAATCCACCTAGGAGTGTGCAGCATGCCCCGTAGACCCACCCATGGTCCGTGGGTTGGGGTCTCGTGGGTTGGGTAGCATGTTCCTTAAATTGTTTTAAGTTAGGGACTTGGGGGTTAATTCATTATTAGGTAGGGGTTAAGTGGTGTTGTTTTATTAGTAATTAGACAACCTATATAAACTTAATAGACCCCAAAATACATTGATCCTAGACATTATTTTCAACTCATCAAAAGAATCCAAATTCACTCCAAGAAATTCTCTCTCTAGAAAGTGAAGAATAAGAAGAAGAAGAAGAAGAAAAAGAAGAAGAAAGGAAGAAAGCTAAATCAAATTCTTCCACTGTTGAAAGCATTGTGAGGGATTTATAATCAAGGTATGATAGATTATTCATCTATGGATTATTCCATCCATATATCCCCATAGATTCCCCCCAATTGTGAAGATAAAACCCAATTCTAGCTAGGGTTTCTTCCTATGTTGTTGGTAGAGTTGAGTATGATTCCAATTGAGTTGATAGTACTTCTTTATGATTTTTTTAGTATTGATTCATGATATTATGATGATATTACATGTTTTCCATGGTTAACCCTTGTCTAATTGATTAATTTGATATTATATGTGATAATGCCATGAAAGATGAGATTGCGGATTCATAGGTGATCTTCTAGAATTGATGTTAAGAGTCGTAATTGTTCAAGAATAGAAACATGTAAACATGAATCGAACTATATTTTTGTACATATGATGGGTCGTGACTAGTAAAGCTTGAAGTTGAACCTTTATGATAAATTATGACTAGAATACTTTGTAACAAAGAATGTGATTAGAATGCCTTAAAATCTATGTATGAATGATGATTCTAAGATGTAAAGCTTTGAGAGTAAGGCTAGTAGTCATGAATGTTGAATCACTAGGGCTTTGAGAGTAAATTTAATGTGATGAATCGAAGTCTAATAGGTAGAATTGTGGTGAAAGGCCTATACTCACCTAACATACCTTATAAGTGCTTGAATGTATAAAGTGATAGATTCACTTGAACATGGATTGATTTTCAAGGACATCCTTCCATGATAAATGAATTTTAAGCAAGGCTTAATAGTGAATCTTGGGGTGTATGCTTGTCCTTAAGTGGATATTGACAATAAGATGGAGTGTCACACAATGTAGGGTCCTGGCTAAAAGTTGAAAGGAGAACTACACTTAGGTGATGTGAGGACTATCCAATTTAAAGGGGGTACTCTTATGTAGTAGAGTGTGGGTTTTCCCAAAGGTAGATCTCATGAGATGGAAGCCTTCACGTAGTAGTGTTAGGGTATCTAGTAGCAATCTCCATATTCAATAAACTAATACATACTTAAAGAAGTATCTCCAAGTGTTCAAAAGCAATAATGGACTTAGACATACTTAAGGACGTATCTCGTAGGGTCCATCTTAATAATGAACTTAGAGATGCTTAAAGAAGTATCTCATAGGGTTCAACCTAATAATGAACTAAGATGTGCTTCAGGGAGTACCTCATAGTGTTCTAATGACTAAAGAGAGGAACTAGTTTCCAACAAAGAAGTATGAGTATGAGGACCTAAAAGTGGTACTTAGTATGGATAGGATTATGGGGTCTTATTCATTCATTGCATAAGTATGACTTAAGGTAATTCAAGAAATTGTTCTCTTATGTGATGTATGTTGAGATAGGATTGTGCTATAGTTTCCTTCCTTGTTATAATTGACTAAAGGTGAGAGATTCCTTTGGTTATGAGATTTAAGCTAAGGATGAGATCTTAAGATGATTTGGATGATGGCCTAAGGTGGTACTTAATCATACATTACACAAGTATGACTTGAAGCTACTTATGAGAGTCTAAGGCTTGACTAGTGATATGGACTATTTTTAGGATGACAAAAAAGGGATACTTAGCTTGGATGTGATTATGGGGTCTTGTCCATGACTTGCACAAGTATGCTTTGAGGTTACAATGGTTCTCTTGTGAGATGAAAGACTAAGGGTGGAATAATGCTTATATGTTTCTTATGTTGGAGACTTTACTTATGATTAAATGCTTATATGTTGCTTATGTTGGAGACTTTACTTATGATTAAATGCTTATATGTTGCTTATGTTGGAGAGTTTACTTATGGTTACGATATTGTCTCTTATGCTTATAGTTGATGTTTCATAAAGTATTAGATTATGTCTTATGTTGACTAACCCTTATGATATTATACTCTTATGATATTGTTCTAGCTATCATATTTTGTACTTTTGTACTAACGCATACTTTGCCTACATTCTCATCAAATGTAGGGTTCAGTGATTGAGTTCCATTCTTTAGGCTAGGTTTCTAAGGAGCAAGGAGTTTAAGATTTGCGTTAGTTCTCACAACTTCGAGGACAAAGACACTATTTCATTTTTGTCTTTTACTTTCATGTTATGAGACTATTGTATGGGCTGTGTCCCAAAGGTGTTAATTTAAAGGTGAGTTTAGATGGTTTGAGACAAAGTGTAGTAAAGACTTCGGCTTGGTTTTATAAAAAACTTCGATTGTATGGGTAATGTTTATAAAATTTACGTACTTTTCCATTATCTTATGTTATGATATAAGTAGGGCTTGTATGAGACCCCTTCGGGGTCAAGTACGCCGTGTTACTTCTAGGGTGTACCCCTGGATCGTAACAACGATACTTGAGTGGTGACTATTATTGTAGGCAAACACTATTAATGGCAAGTGGTCATCCCAATTATCTTTGAAATCTATAACACACGCCCTGAATATTTCCTCTAAAGTTTGAATGGTGCATTTCGCTTGACCATCTATTTGAGGGTGGAAAGCGATGCTAAGCTTCACCTTAGTACCAAGCCCTTTTTGTAATGACTTCCAAAAGTATGAAGTAAATTGAGTACCCCATTCCGAAATGATGGATAAAGGTGTTCCATGTGACTTCACTATCTCCCTTATATACAAATTGGCACAGTCCTCCGCCGAATGAGAAACCTTGAAAGGAATAAAGTGGGTTGATTTTGTCATCCTATCTATAATGACCCAAATAGAATCGTGTTGCCTTCGGGTACGAGGCAAACCTAAAATAAAATCCATATTGATCTCTTCCCATTTCCAAGTGGGAATTGGTATATCTTGCAAAAAGCCTCCCGGCCTTGGATGCTCAACCTTAACTTGTTGACAATTTGGTCATTTGGCTAGAAATTCCGCAATATCTCTTTCCATATTATTCCACCAATAGACTTCACGTAGATCACGGTACATCTTGGTGGCTCTCGGATGAATAGAATACCGAGAACTATGAGCCTTCTCTAAAATTTGTTCTTCCAAACCATCTACATCCGGAACACATAATCCACCTTGGTACCTAAGTATCCCATCTCCCCCTTGGGAGAAAGTCTCAATGGATTTCTTGAGTACCAATTCTTTCAATGCAACTAATATTGGATCAAGGTCTTGTTTAGACTTCACATCCACCACAAAGAACGATTCGGAGCAATTATTGAACCATGAAACCACCTTTGGTGGAATCCACTAGTTGGACACATAGCTGGGCCAATATATGCACCTCACGAACTAAATTTTTCTTTACATCCTCTACTTGAGCTACACTACCCATGGATAATCTACTAAGTCCATCCGCTACTACATTAGCTTTTTTGGGGTGGTAAAGGACACTCATGTCATAATCCTTCAAAAGTTCTAACCACCTTCTTTGTCGGAGATTCAAGTCTTTTTGACTAAACAAATATTGATGATTCTTGTGATCGGTGAAGACATCCACATGGACCCATACAAGTAATGTCTCCATATTTTCAAAGCAAACACAACCGCTGCTAATTCAAGATCATGGGTCAGATAATTCTTCTCATGCAATTTAAGTTGCCTTGAAGCATAGGAAATAACCTTACCATGTCAGAATATACCACGAACCCATCGGTACTCTCCGATAAGGTCAACACCAGAGTGGAAGTAAGTCTGTCTTTTAACTCTTGGAAGCTTTTCTCACAACCCTCCGACCACTCAAACTTAGCTTTGTTTTGAGTCAAAGCCGTCAACGGAGAAACAATGGAGGAAAACCCCTCAACAAACCTCCTATATTGACCGGCCAAACACAAAAAGCTTCTAATGTCGGAAGGAGTTATAGGTTTAGGCCAACTATTGACCGCATCCATCTTCTTAGGATCTACCTCAATACCCTCTCTTGACACAATATTACCAAGGAAAGCTACGGACCTTAACCAAAATTCACACTTGCTAAACTTTGCAAAAAGTTGTTCGTCCTTAAGAACTTGCAATACAATTCTCAGATGGTCCACATGTTCATTCTCACTCCGTGAATATATCAAAATATCATCGATGAACACTATCACAAACATGTCAAGATATTGCCGAAACACTCTATTCATCAGACCGATAAATGACATCGGTGCGTTTGTCAACCCAAATGACATAACCACAAATTCATAGTGACCATACCGGGTACTAAAGGCCGTGTTGGGAATATCAACCCCTCTCACCCTTACTTTATGGTAACCCGAATGAAGATCAATTTTGGAGAAATAGCTAGCTCCTTGAAGTTGATCAAACAAGTCATTGTTTCTCGGAAGGGGATATTTATTCTTAATGTTCACTTTATTCAATTAATGATAATCGATGAACAATCTCAGAGACCCATCCTTCTTTCTAGCAAACAACAGTGGAGCACCCCGTGGAAAGACACTCAAATGAATAAAACCCTTATCTAGCAAATCCCTTAATTGCTCTTTCAACTCGGCCAGAGCCATTCTGTAAGGAGGAATGGAGAAATGTTGTGTATCCGGTAAAAGATCAATTTCAAAATCTATTTCCCACTCGGGAGGAATACCGGGTAAATCATCGGGGAAAACCTTCGGAAACTCATTCACTACCGGAACCGACTCTAGAGAAGGGGTTTCAGACTCAACATCCATAACCATAACAAGATGGTACATACACCCTTTGGAGATCATTTTCCTAGCTTAGAGGCAAGAAACAAATTGACCTCTAGGAATAGAATTTCCCCCTTTCCACTCTAAAATAGACTTATTTGGAAATTGGAATCTAACCACCCGAGTCCTACAATCTATAGAGACATAACATGCATGCAACCAATCCATACCCTAAAGTACATCAAAGTATAACATGTCTAACTCTACAAAATCCACCAATGTAACTTAATGAGACAAAGAAATGGGACAACTTCTATAGACTCTTTCAGCCACCACCTAGTCACCAACCAGGGTAGAAACTGAAAAAAGCTCTACTAACTTCTCGGGGAGTTCCACAAAAGGTGTCACAAAGGACAAAGCGACACATGCATCAAACAAAGCATCTACATCAATATAAAAGACTTAAAACATACCGGTCACCACATCCGGGGAGCCCTCTTGGTCATCTCGGGATTGAAGAGCATAAAAGTGGTTTTGCTTTTGAGCATTGGAGTTTGAACTTCTTGGAGTAGCTTGCTTATCTTCTCTCCCCTTAACCTTGAGAATAGGACGTAACAAGGCACATAGAACCCCGAAAGGAACCATGTAAGCAACTTAGCATATCATAACATAAGTAAAGAACAAATAAGAGTAAAAAACACATTTTGCGTCCAAAAGTTTTCATAAAAGCAAGCGAAAATCTAGACTTGTCTCAATTAGCCATCTATTATAATCGAAGTCTCAAATAGGGTCACAGCCCTTAACAACATAGTTCTCAAATGAAAGTACAAGAAAGGAAACTTGAAAATCATTATATGTCCTTGGACTATGAGGACTCACCAATAAACAAGGAGAATAGTCAATCCAAGCTTTGCACAAGAAAGAGATCACCTCAAGAATCGGAACCTACACTTATAGAGAATGTAGAAGAAATATGGGTTAGCACAAAAATGCACCAAGTATGATGGCCATGCATAAAAAAACCTTGAAAACATGCTAAAAGGGGCATATTAGTTTAAAACGATGCAATTTACCAAGTGTAAGATTCGTCATGAAGATTAGCGTAAAAGCATGTGACATAAGCGTATACAACACATGGACTATCATATCATAATAGAAATATAGCATAAGCACCCTCAAAGCATCCTTGTGCAATGCATGAATAAGATCCCATAATCCTGCCCACACTAAGGAAAGCTTCTTGAGTCACTATAGTTCATAATTCATATTCTTGTTCATACTGCCATAGTGGGATTAACCTTAACCGACATAGACCATGTTAGATAAACATGGAATCCGGTGTCTACCCCACACCGAAAAGGGGTTGTCCTACTTGCCTAAGGTAGAACTATACTCTTAGCTTAGGTGGATCCACTAGCTAAAGAACTATGTGGGCACATAGCTTATGGGATAAGGAGATTATTTCTAGAAACCTGAACTCAATTAACGTATAAGCTTTCCATGTACTAACGCATACTCTTCTCTACATCATAAAATGATGTAGGTTCAGGTACTCAACATCTAGATCACGCATATATATGTTCCCGATCTGTACTCTACAACTGTAGTGGTGATTCCTCATACTTCGAGGAAAAAAGACATGGTTTCAAATTCAGTCTTTCATTTCAATTATTAGATTTGCTTGGGTTAGCTGGGGCATGTCCTAGCAACCCTAGTCAGTAGATTCTTTTTGAGACATAATATTAGATTCAACTTTAGCTTTTGAGTGATTGTTCAGTATCACTAAAATTGTAGGACATTTTATATATTAAGATTAGTTTTGGGTATTTCCCACTTTAAGTTAACTATTGTTTTAAGCTTCCGCAAAGTATATCTTTATTTAGTTATCATTCAGTATGCTTATAATATGCTAGAAACAGGGTTAGCTTTGGGTCACTCGTGATCCTAGGTCCCGTGATACGTCAATGGGGTAGCCTTTGGGCTTGACATTTGTCCTTGATGGCTGCTTTTATTTCCCAAGTAGCTCCCTCTACGGACTGACTCCTCCACAAAAGCTTTACTGAAGCCACTTCTTTATTTCTTAATCTATGAACCAGACGGTCAAGAATCTCAACTGGCTTCTCTTCATAAGTGACACTATCCTTCACAGCCATACTCTCTAATGGTACTATAGATAACAGATCACCTATACATTTCTTCAACAAGGAAATGTGAAAAACTGGCTGAACCACTGCTAGTTTTGCAGGCAACTCTAACTCACAAACTACATTTCCAACCCTTTTCAGGATCTTGTAAGAACCTGCATATCTCGGATTGAGCTTCCCTTTCTTTCCAAATCTCATCACCCCCTTCATAGGTGACACCTTCAGGAAAGCCCAATCATCAATTTCAAATTGTAAATCTCTTCTCTTTACATCTGCATAGGACTTCTGACGACTCTAAGTTGTTTTAAGTCTGTCCCTAATGAGCTATAGTTTTTCCATAACTTCATGAACCAAATCTAGCCCAATCAATGCTGCTTCACCTACGTTAAACCAACCAATGGGAGATCTACATCTACGCCCATATAATGCCTCATAAGAGGCCATGTGAATACCGAAATGGTATCTATTATTATAGGGGAACTCTATGAGAGGTTGGTGTTCATCCTAACTTCCTTGGAAATTGATCACACAAGCTCTCAAAATGTCCTCTAAGTCCTGAATGGTATGCTCTGCTTGTCCATCCGTATGTTGATGGAATGTTGTTATGAGATTTACCTGAGTACCAAGACCTGAAATGATCTAGAAATTAGAGGTAAGCTAAGGACCTCTATTTGAGATGATAGACAATGGAACCCCATGCAACCTGACTGTTTCATTGATGTAGTTTTTAGCGTAGTCCTCCACTATATCTGTAGTCTTAACAACCAAGAAGTGATCGGACTTAGTAAATCTATCCATTTTCACCCAAATGGAGTCATGTTGTCCGCGAGTACGAGGTAAACCTGTAATGAAGTCCATGTTTATAAATTCCCACTTCCATGTAGGAATGTTAATCTCTTAAGTCATACCTCCTGGTATCTGATGTTTTGCCTTAACCTGTTGGCAATTGGACACTTAGCCACAAAGTCTGCTATGTCCTTTTTTATGTCGTTCCACCAAAAGACCTCTTGTAGATCTCAGTATATCTTAGTGGAACCTGGATGAATGGAATACCTAGATTTATGAACTTTTGTAAGGATCTGTTGCCTCAACTCACCCACATTAGGATGACATAAGCGACATTGGTAACGAAGCACACCATCTCCCCCTTAGGAGAAAACCTGGACTTTCCACTGATGAGTTGCACTTTTCAACTAAATTAATATAGGATCACTATCCTATTTTTCCTTAATCTCCACTATCAGTGAAGATTCTGACCCATTTTGAACTATCGCACCCCCGTCTGATGTGTTTGCAAGGCAAACTCCTAAGCAAGCAAACCGGTGAACACTTTTGTAATTCCTTCCTTTGTTCCTCAACATGTGCTACACAACCCACAGATAGTCTTCTAAGAGCATCAACTACTATATTGGCCTTACCACGCTGGTAAAGCACATTCATATCACAGTCCTTGAGGAATTCAGGCCATCTCCTCTGATGAAAAAGCAACTCTTTCTGGGTGAGAAAATACTGAATGCTCTTATGATCTGTGAACACATCTATGTTAACACCAAACAAGTAATGTGTCCAAATAATTAGGGAAAATACTATGGTTGCATGCTCGAGGTCATGACTCGGGTAGTTCTTCTCATGCACCTTAAGTTGTCTAGACGCATAAGCTATGACCTTACCTGGATACACCAACACATAACCTAGGCCGACCCAGGATGCATCACAATAAATAACATAACTGTCTGATCCATCTTGTAAAGTAAAGATGGGAGCTGTAGTCAACCTATCCTTTAGTTCTTCAAAGATTTTCTCACACTCATCTAACCTCTGAAACATAACTTTTTTCTAAGTCAACTTGGTCAATGGGGAAACTATGGATGAAAATACTTCCACAAATCTCCTAAATAACCAGGCAAACCTAAGAAACTTTTGATATTTTATGGAGATGTGGGTTTGGGCTAGTTCTCAAAGTGTGAGTTTTACCTTGAGTTTATAGCATTCATGCGGCATGTTGTTTCAATGGAGGGAATTATTGTAGATCTTGTGAAGATTAAGGTTATTTGTGATTAGATTAAGCCATCTTCAATTACTGAGATTTAAGCTTTTTCAAATTAGCGAGTTAATAAAGATGGTTTGTGGATGGCTTATTGTTTATTACTGCACCTTTTATCCATTTTACTCACCTTGATGGTCATTTTCAGTGGTTATATGAGTGTGAGTTGAGCTTCTTGTAGCTCAAAGTATTTCCTACTACCACTCTTATATTGATTCTTCCAAAAAAAGGCGTGATTTCAAATTGTTTTGCTATGCATCCGGTGATGGTTTAGGTTGTATGTTGATGCACCAGGGAT
Source organism: Solanum boliviense (assembly GCA_029582625.1). Taxonomy (NCBI): domain Eukaryota; kingdom Viridiplantae; phylum Streptophyta; class Magnoliopsida; order Solanales; family Solanaceae; genus Solanum; species Solanum boliviense. Next base: position 42,080 of record JAJOOJ010009661.1, read on the forward strand.
GTGTGATTAGATATGCATCGAGTCAGATAAAATACATGAGAACAAATACATCACTCATGATTTGGAGTTTGTGGCGGTAGTATTCATGCTTAGGATTTGGAGGCATTACCTAAATTGGGTCCGATGAGAGAACTACACTGATTACAAGAGTTTACAGTATATTAGAGAAAGAAGGACCTTATTTTGAGGCAACGTAGGTTGATTGAGCTCCTAAGAGACTATCATCTCTCTAATATATACAATCTGTGCAAAACAAATGTGGTACTGGATGCATTTATTCGTACGATTAAGAGTATGGGTAGTCTAGCCTTCCTTTCTTCTTCATAGCAACTTTTTTCTTTAGAGCTTCAATTTTTATCCAGTAGAATGATTCTGCTTGATATATTGGATTCTAGGCAAGATTTAGCCTATACTGCAATTTAGTCATCCCTTTTATAGTGGATTAGTGGTAATCAATTTGAGGATGATGCTTCGATATCCATTCAAGAGCAGGTATTACTAGGTAAGGCCAAGCTAGCCACCTTTGATATTGATAGTATTTCGAGGTTTTATGGTCGTATATTTGTTCCGAGAGTTGGAGATTTATTTTAGTTTCTTCATAAGGCCTATGATTCTAGGTACTCTATTCTTTTGGGCACTTTGAAGAAGCATCATGATTTGAGGCAAATAACTAGTAGAGTGGCATACAAATAGATATTGCAGACTACATGTCTTGTTGCTTATGTTTCCATTAGGTAAAGGCCGAGCATTTGAGACCTAAATGTAAGTTACAGAGATTTCCCATACAAGAGTGGAAGTGGGAATGCACACCATAAACTTCATTATGGTATTACCTGGGAGTTCTAAATGTGTTGACAATATTTAGTTCATCATTGATCGATTAACTAAGTGACCGCACTTCTTTATAGTTTAGTCTTCCAGCAGCACTGAGAGGCTAGCTCGTGTCTACATTTAGGAGGTAGTTCATCTTCACGGGGTGCCTCTGCCCTTATTTCAGAAATGATTTCTCAGTTCAGTTCCACTTTCTAGAGGACCTTTTCAAAGGAGTTAGGTACTCGAGTCTATCCTAGAGAAACTTTCCAACAACATATAAAATGGGTAGTTAGAACGTACTATTCAGATTTTGACGGATATGTTATAGGCTTGTGTATTGGATTTTGGGTGTCAAAGGGACCAGTTCTTAGCCCTGGCAAAGTTTGCATAAAACAACACTCAAATATTCAGATGGACCTATTTGAGGCCTTATAGTGTAAGTGTTGTCGCTTTCCGGTTGGTTGGTTTAATTCTTCATAGTGAAGGCCCTATGGTACTAATTTACTTCAGCAATCTTTTGATAGGCTTAGGTCAACATAAAGAAGGCATAAGAGTTGTGATGACCGTAGGCACTGGCCTTCGAGATTCAGAGTTGGTGATTGGGTGTTTCATTTGGTATTACCCATTAAGGGCATGAACAGATGTGGGAGGTGGGGCAAACTTAGACCCATGTATATAGGTCCATTTGAAATTCTTCAAAGAATTGGTGATGTAGCTTATGAGTGTGCCCTACCTCATGCAATTTTATGTATTTATCTGGTTTTTTTATTTCTCCATGTTTCATCGAAATGATACTGTTAGGCCTCGTGTACTTCATTATGATTAAGTTCAAATGGTGATTTTTTTACCTTCGCAAAGGATCTGGTTGCTATTATGGAAATAATTATGAGGCATTTGAGTTTGAGATCCATTATGTTGTTAAGGTCCAGTGGAGGCATTCTCTAGTCGAGGAAGCTACCTAGGAGAGTGAACAAAAGATGAAAGAGAAGTTTCCTACTTTTTTTTGGACTTTTAGTACTTATTAAATCTTTATTTTCAAGGATGAATGTCCTTTTATTTGTGGATGTTGTAGTGACCCTCCAAGTCATTTCTCTTGTTTACGTTTTTTTTGTTGTTTAGAGCTCTCCTATTGCTATCCTATTAATTTTATGACTTGTCGAGATTGACAGTTGGTCTACTAGAAGATCATTTGGCTTTTGTGCACATTTTTGTGTTTTGGAGCATTTGAAAATTGACTGGTTGACTTTGGTCAAAACAGGAATTAAATAACCTTAGAATGTAATTTTGATTGTTTTGAAGCTCCGGAATATCAAGTTTGGTCCAAAAGAACCTTTGGTGTAAATCCCTAGGCTTTGAGGTTGATTTTGAGTTATCATGTTAAATTTTTAATAAAATAGAGTTTGGTTTGGGACCCACTCTTTTTAGACGACCTCGGTTGGAAATTTCAAAATCTCCATTGAGTATAAAATGGTAATTTTGTGGAGTATCATATATTTTGCATGCATGGGGTTCCAAATGAAATATGAGCCCCCATCGAAGCATTTTTATAATTCCATGTGTGGGGTGGAAAAGCACCTGCTTTGACAAATCTACTTTTTCTTCACGTTCAAGCACCAAGCATCATTTTCATGGAGGCTAGTGATTTAGGCCTTTACAAGTTAGGTACCACTTTCACGGAGACCTGGTATTTTGGTCATTACGTTCATGAACGAAGCTCTACAAACAAGGAGAGTAGTTGGCCGGACCATTCGTATTTGACCACCATGATTGCGATCGTGGACATGCGGTCATGGAAGTCACTTTGTTTGTCTTGTAATAAAGGCGAGATTCGAGTTTACACTCATTTCAAAATTTGTCAAAGTGATATTTTGAAATAGGGATCTTGGATTTGGGTGATTCTATTTGCTATTACTCGAGGCATTATGTGGGATAATCGGGAGGGTGCGAGGGACCCTTCTTTGAGGTAGTTCCTTATCCCGAAGTACCTTCCTTTCCTCTTTAATGTTGTTTATAAAGATCTATTTTGCATGAGTTTTTATTTCTATTTTTCGAGCTCAAATTGTGTCCAATTTCTGGGCACAAGTTCTTTGATCCTTTACAGAAAAATAGGCAACGTCAATTTTAGGATTCTCGATGAAGATCCCACAATTCCATTTTTAACTCAACCTGTATTCAATTGTGTCAATTTTTGTGTCTAAACATCCTTATTGATATTTTGATCATATATTTTATAGCTTGGATGTGATCGAAAAGGCACATCTGAAGGGGAAATCTCTGAAATGGCGATTTTGGATCGTGCGTGGTCAACAATTTTGTAAAATACAACTTAGAGTTCTGTAGATTGAGTTTGTGATTGTGAGTTCCTTTTTATTAGCTAGACTCTGGATCACTTTGTGGTTGATTCATGTTCAGTTATTATCATTCATTCCTTAGATATATTTCGAGTAGTTTTCGGTAGTTCAAACATGCTTACTATAATTAAGTTAGTTTTTTCATGCTTTGTAGTGTATGTATTGTCGTTCATATTGTTATTGATAGCTTGTTCTTCACCTTAGCCTAGGCGTAGTCTAGTGATTGCCTTAGACTTGCATTTTTTAGCATATAGGCCTTAGATCTTCTCCAACGTCACTTAAGATACCTTAGCTCTTTGTAGATTAATATAATAGACTTGTGCATAATAGCATGATCCTTAGCTAGATTACAATTAAGCTCTTGTGACCATTCATCAATAACTTCCCTTATGGTTCGACCCTGGTGGGTTCTTTGGCGATTTTGAGGCTTGAAGGCTATATTGGATTGGATCTTGGATTTGGTGCTAGAGTAGGTCCCAAGTGGCTCCAAAGATGGTGTTCTTGTACAATGTAGTCTTGTATGAGGGAGAGCGAGAAATTTTGGAGACATATAAAATTCATTACCAATGGTTCAAAATGTGTGCTCTTATGTCACGACCTAGACCATGGTGATTGGAACCCACACTAACCCTCCGATGGGAGAACCATTAAGACTAATTAGCTAACCAATAAATACAGAACTTAATCAAAACTAAGGCATTTAAAGATACGGAAGCAGGTTTAAATGCTAAAGGAAAAATAGGGAGTTCCCATAAACTCCAACAAAAGTCTAACAGCCAAATGTAGAAATAATGCATAGAACATGAAAGTCAATGTACCAAAACTCTAACAAGGATCATAAGTCTAAGGAAATTGGTACAACCCAATTAAACATACGAAAATCTAAAGTACTAGTCTAAGTCCGAAGATGTGGACATAAACGAAAAGATAACTCATGGCAACCCGAAAGAACTAGACACCCTTGAATTCGATTAATGACTGATCCTCTAAGCTAGGTCAGTCAATAGTTGTGTGAAGATGCCTTGTACTCAACAAAGAAAGAGCAAGTGCCATATCAGTACACAATCACAGTGGATTCGGTAGGATCACGCGGCTATCCAAATAGGCGAAATATATATATAAGTCATTACAACATTAATAAACATGCATAGACCAAACATATACAATATCAATTATCACTTACGAACAACGTACAATTTCACAAATTTCAAGACAAATGGTTATGTCAAGTCAATAGTCCTCTCATTGAACCCATACTCAAACTATTAGTGCACCGATACGTGCTACCTGTTCCAAGTTATTGTGTCAGATCGTGACACCGATTCTAATTTTTTTCTGGTACGTGGCAATCGATCCCAGTTAGTGTGTCGGAACGTAACACCCGATCCATTCAACAAGCCATAATCACAATCACAATGTACATTCTCATAATCATACAATCAAGTCAGGATTCATGACATACAATTATTCAATCATCCCCATTTACGATTAGTGTGATCAATAATGGAACATTCGCATAGAAACATGCATCATAATGAAGTAATTACAAATACATATCACACCAACATGAAGTCACAATCATCACCTACCTCGAACAAGGCTTGAATTCCTTAAGAAACTTGATTCTGCACTTTTCGGATTCTATCCGCTTGTTCTTGGTCTACAAACAATCAATCTAGCATGGGAATCAATAAACGATCTCTAATTACCCGGATTAAAATCAACACTATCAACCCTAGATCAAACTAATGATCCCAATATCCAAAATAGGGCTTTTCCTACTATCCAAATAGTTCTAAAATCCTTCCCCAACAATAATTACCCATTAATTTAAATTCTACGGATAAAAAAATGGATTCGAGGAGTTAAAACCTTACCTTTAACCTCAAGAATGGTGGAAAACTATCAAGAAAACACCTTGGGTCGTTCCTTAGCTCTCAAAGTCAAAAAGTGCGGAATAAAATGATTTCGGGGTTTATTTCTAACTTAATTCGCGACTGTCGCACCATGGGCCTAATCCCGTTATTGCGGCCCACCCTGACGTGAATAATTCCGCCACAACGGCTTGCATGGAACCAGTGAGTTGAATTAAGAGTTTCAAACTCCCATATTACAACACACCTTCAATCCATGATAGTCAGAAATTACCCGTTCACGCTAAGATCAGTTTTGGAAGTTCTACTCGCCCGAATTCAATGTCGTAAATTTATATGGGTTCCTTAATGTCTTAGTTATCTACTCATGTTATGAAAATTATAATTAGATGCCCCTATTGTTACCAGATTTCACTATACCTTGCAGACTTTGATTTCGTCCAAATCAGGACTAGGTTGGGAAATTCCAAGTTACTACGAAAAAAATTTCGGCCCAAAAGTTTTCCATGATGGCTTTTCAATAACGACGAAATCAAGTCATTACAATAAATACCAATTTACCCATCATTCTTCCCCGAGTGATGAACTTAGGAAAAATAGGCTAACGTTAGAATGGAGTAGTACCTAAATCAACGAACAACTGTGGATACTTGTCTCGCATGTCCTTCTCGGTTTCCCAAGTAGCTTCATCAACTTGACTATGCTTCCATTGATCTTTCACGGACTTTATTTTTTTGGTCCTCGGCTTCTTGACATCACGATCAAGAATTGCAATCGATTCCTCCTCATACTGAAGGTCTTTGTCTAACACATGTGAGTCCCATTTTTTTAAGTAATCCCCGTCACCATGATATCTCTTCAACATGGACACATGAAATATCAGATGGAATCCAGATAAGTTAGGAGTTAAAGCTAATCTATAATCCACTGGCACTTCACATTCAAGAACCTCAAAGTGACCAATGTATCGCGGACTAAGCTTGCCCTTCTTGCCAAATCTCATCACCCCTTTCATTAGTGATACCTTAAGAAGAACTTTCTCACCAGTCTGAAATGACATGACTCTTACCTTATGGTCTGCATACCTTTTTTGTCTACTCTGGGCTGCTAAAAGCATAGTTAAATACTCTCCACTTTATCTTAGGCATCCTTCACTAAGTCAACCCCCAAAGGTTTTACATCTCCAACCTCGATCAATCCTATGGGTGATCTACATCCTCTCCCATAGAGTGCCTCAAACGGTGCCATATCTATGGTGGAGTGATAACTTTTATTATAGGAGAGCTCACACAACAGTAGGAACTTAGCCCAATGCCCTCCAAAATCAATCACACATGCCCTCCACATGTCTTCTAACACTTGAATAGTCCTCTCTGACTGCCCGTCCGTCTGTGGATGGAAAGTTGTACTAAAAGTGAGTTGTGAGCCCAATCCTCCAAAACATAGAGGTAAACTGCGTACCACAGTCTGAAATGATAGAAAAGGGCACCCCGTGCAACCTCATTATCTCTTTCACATAAACCTTAGTAAATTGTTGAGCATTATAATCTATTTTGACCAGAATAAAATGGGTTGTCTTAGTAATCTGTCCACCACTACCCAAACAGAATCAAGCTTCCCTAAAATCTTGGGAAGACCAACCACAAAATCCATAGCTATCATTTCCCACTTCCATTCTGGAATTGGCATTCTCTGAAGCAAACATGTAGGCCTTTGATGTTCATAATTTACTTGGTTGCAATTTTTACACTTAGCCTCAAACTCCACAATATCTTTCTTTATGCCCGGCCAATAATAAATTCACTTTAAATCTCGGTACATCTTGATCACACTCGGATGAATGGAATATCGCGAACCGTGGGATTCTATCAACAATTTCATAATCAAGTCGCCCACTCTAGGAACACAAATCCTTCCTTTGAAATTGAGCACACCCCCCGCATCAAGAGTGGTCTCTTGTGCCTTGCCATACATTTTTTTGTTTCTGAGTTCTATCAAATGCTCATCCTCAAACTATTTGGCCTTGATCTCTTCAATGAACGTGGCTGTTACTTCAATGCTAGTTAACACCCCCACCTTTCTCTGAGATGTCCAACTGTATGAACTTAGATTCCAAGGTTTGAATTTCCTTAGCCAAAGGTAGCTTGGATACACTCAAGCAAGCTAAACTACCCATACTCACTACATTTCGACTTAGTGTGTCTACTACTAAATTAGCCTTACATGGATGATATTAGATGGTCACATCATAATCCTTGAGTAACTCCATCCACCTTCTATGTTGCAAATTCATATCCTTTTGAGTGAATATATGTTGTAGACTGTGATGATTAGTAAACACCTTTCACTTAACACCATATAGGTAATGCCGCCAGATCTTAAGAGCAAACACTATTGCTACCAACTCCAAATCATGTGTTGGATAATTCCTCTCATGCACCTTCAACTGCCGCGATGCATAAGCTATTACATTTTTATCCTATATTAACACAGTATCCAAACCCGAATGGGAAGCATCACAATAAACAATAAAATCTTTACCTTCCACCGGTAGTGCTAAAATAGGTGTTGTGGTCAAGAGAATCTTGAGCTTTTGAAAGCTCTACTCACATTTTTCAGTATATTCAAATGGTATCTCCTTTTTGTTCAAATTTCTCAAGTGTGTGGCAATACACGAGAAGTTTTTCACAAATCGATGATAGTAGCTAGAGAGCCTCACAAAACTCCTAACTTCAGTCACAGAGCTAGGCCGAACCCAATTCTTAACCCCTTCAATCTTTTGGGGATCTATCATTACCCTTTCTTTTGAAACTATGTGCCTCAAAAAGGCAAGCGAAGTCAACCAAAATTCACACTAGGATAATTTCGTATACAATTTTTGTTTCCCAAGAACACCCAGAATAATACGAAGATGATCAGCATGTTGTTCCTCACTTTTTGAATAGACCAAAATGTCAACAATAAAGACTATGACAAACGAATCAATAAATGGTTTGTACACACCATCATCAAACTAATAAAACTTGAAGGCACATTAGTCAACCCAAACGACATAACTAGAAACTCATAGTGCCCATAACGGGTTCTAAAAGCCGTCTTGGGCACATCCTCAGTCCTAATCTTTAACTAATGGTAACCCGACCTTAGATCAATCTTAGAGAAAATGGATGCACCTTGCAATTGGTCAAAAAGATCATCTATCTATGGTAATGGATACTTGTTTCGTGACCTTATTCAATTGTCGGTAATGTATACACATTCTCATACTGCCATTTTTTTTATTAATAAACAATACAAGAGCACCCCACGGGGAGCACTAGGACGAATGAATCCTTTATCAAAAAGTTCTTATATTTGAGCCTTAAGCTCTCTTAATTCTACCGGAGCCATGCGCTATGGACAGATAAAAATGGGGCGGGTACCAAGTTCTAAATTAATATAGAAATCTATATCTCTATCCGGAGGCATATTAGGCAAATCAGTCAAAAACACTTTTTTAAATTCTGACACCACAGGAATAGACTCAATAGAGGAGGAGTCAACCTCAATATCCCGAATATAAGCCAAAAAAGCCAAACAACCCTCCCTTACCAGTTTCCTAGCCCAAATGGAGGATATGATCTTAGCTTGCTTAGGATTGTACACCCCTTCCCACTCTAACTTTTCCCTTCTCGGAATTTCTAGAGTAACAGACATAGTATTACAATTAAGCACAACACTATAGGGGGACAACCAAGTCATGCCTATGATTTTAGCAAAGTCAGTCATATCCAAATTCACCAAATCAGCCCAAGTCTGAAGACCTCTAAACAAAATAGGACAAGCACAATAGACATGAGTGACTATGAAAGACTCTCCAACTAAGGTAGAAATATTTATGGGGGCATCAAGTATATCACAAATCATAGAAACTTCTGAGGCAAATCTCACTAACACATAATAATAAGTAGAACCCGGATCAAATAATAGATTAGCCATCCGCTTACAGACAAAAACTAGTACCTGTGATCACTGCGTCAGACACCTCTGCCTCGGTTTTGCTAGGAAAGCCATAACAGTGAGCCCTGTCATCATGACAGACGACTTCCCTGTCTGGTTGCATTGTACCTTTGCCTACGGTACCATTTCCCCAACCTCCGTAACTTTGTTGATTTCCTCCTCGCCCACCTTATGGACGCTCTCGACCACTATTACCATTTCCCGCAGGTACCACTGCTCTAGTCTGCTGCTGCACTGAATCCATCATTCGTGGGTGGGGATAATCTTTCCTCATATGCCCAGGTTCTCGGCAGTTATAACAAGTGCGATCAAAAGATAGTCTGATGCTCGTTGAAGGTGCGACTCCCTGGCTTTCCGGAATGAAATTTTGAGGTGCAGTTCCTGAGTAATTACCTGTAAAAGAAGGCATGGCGGACTAAATTGGTCGGGCTGCAACTGTCGCCTTCTTGAACCATTAGAATAAGAACCCTGAAAGTTGCCTGAATTCTTGGCTTTCTTAGCCAATGCCTTAGCCTGCCCGTCTCGCCTCACCCTCTCCACTTTATTCACAAAAATCTATTACCTCATTGAAACTTTTTCCTGCAGAGGTCAGATGAACAAACAATACCTACAATTCAGAATTTAGTCACTTAACAAATAGGCAGATCCTCTCTTCCTCAGTAGTAACCAATTGCGTAGCATATCTAGACAAAGCATGGAACTTAGCCTCATAAGCAGCCACAGTCATACCACCTTGCTCCAAAGCCATGAACTCATCCTTTTTACGATCTCTCAAGGTTCGGGGGACATACTTCTCCAAGAACAGAGCATGAAATTGGGTCCAAGTAAGTGGGGGCAAAACTGAAGATCTGCATTTCACATAAGTTCTCCACCACTACTTAGCCTCACCTTGAAGTTGGAAGGTCACAAACTCCACGCCACGCTACTGGACAATTCCCAACTTATGAAGCCTCTCATAGAAATCTAGGATGAACACATATGCGTCCTCACTCTTGAAACCATGGAACACAGGTAGTTTCAACTTCAAGAACTTAGTCAAAATCTCATGCTCATTATCAATCATAACAGGACCCAATAAAGGATGGAAGAAAGTATCATTACCTATAGTTCCACCATCCTTGGAGACAATGATAGCAACAGGGGGATGATATGCTCAAATTACACCTCCCTAAAGAAGCATAATCGATCATTATCAAGTAAAGAACCCAACCAACTTGTAGGTTGGGGTCGATCCCACGAGGAAAATGATTTAGACTTCACTTTAACCAACAATTATATTTGTTAAGTCAAAATACTTCCAGAAACAAGTAATTAAAAGGAGGGGATTTGTGAAACAAATTGTAAGAATTCAGTAAGTACCCAGTAAGCAAAAGTCAAATTTGGTTGTTATCAAGATGAGAGAATTAACTAGGGTATACACGTTCCCCACAAGCTCATAACACTGTAATCCTAGTAATAGCAATCCTTTCCTAGTGTACTACATGCAAAGTGATAAGTTAGGTATCTCTAAATCCTTGGTCCAACATCTAGAGAATTTTACCCCGCACCTTAGTCCGGCTACGTCTGTATAATTTACTAATCCTTACCTTTACCTCATATTATACGTCACATCGATGTTTGGTTTAGTTATTACTTTGTACCAATCGACACTAGACTATTAGATAGTATCACACTAAATCTATGTTGATTATTCTTTTCTTGTTGGTTACCTCCTTGGTCCAGCAAATAGCAACAAGGCGAGTTCTAAAGTTGCATACCGTTAAAAAGGCTTTTAAACGAAACAATTATCAATGCATGCAATACACTATTCAAGAATTGCTTATTTACTATTTATACTTTGTTAGTCATTCAAGGTTCCCACAACCCTAGTTGTGGTAGTTACCCATAATCATATGAACACAATTCATTGTTTTAGATGAAAGAATTATGAACTTACGTAAGAAGAATAATAAACCCAGAAATTCAACTTGAATTGCAACACCAAAATCTTCAAAAACGAACTTACGATTTTAAGAATTGCTAAAGTTGCAAGTTAATATCCCAAGTCAAGAACTAGAATAAAAGTAATAAAATTGAACCCCTAAAAACGAGATTTACATCCCCTATTTATAGAAAACAACTCCTAAAATAAAAGGGAAACAAAATAAGGAAATAAAACTGCAGGACACATCTCTATTCCACAAGGCTAACCTACAGTCCTTAAGTCGAATGGCTGTCCGTAGGTCTCCTATGTGGCTCCAGACTTAGCCGATTTGAAATCTTCACAAATCCACCTCTCTTAGTCAGCTTCCACGAACCTGCAGCACGGTCCGTCAGGGAGACGACGGACCGTCAGTCACCTCCGTCGCTCTACACTTAGATTATTTCAACTCAAGTACTGGAACCACTCCTCCGATAACTTCTATGGAGCTGCAGGATAGACTGTGAGTCATTCGACGGTTCGTCAATCCCCACCGTGGTTCTACACTTGGTCTGATTTCCATGAGCTTCAATCTTGCTATGCCTGTCCCATGACCCTTTTTTATAGGGCATCACTCATCTTACGGTCCGTAGGTGCCTCCATAGGTGGCTCTTTTCAGCACTTGCCTCAACTACATCTTCATATTTTCACGCTTGAGTTTATTTCCTGAATTTACATAAAAAAATACATAAAACTAACACAAAAATGCCCTAGACATTCACAATCCTAAGTGAAACGTATCAATAGTACCGAAAATTCACGGTAAATCAACACCCTCAACTTAAAATCATTGTTTGTCCTCAAGCTACACATTATGACTCTAAACGACACTTTTACAGAAGAAAACAATTTTAGCCTAAGCAATCATATGGCTTTTCATCCCAACTATTACTTTGATTGTGACTTTGTTCTCTTAGACTCAACAAGCTAACTTGTGCGGATCAAAACATGACAAAGATCGACAAACCAATACACAACATACATTATTTTACTATCACCAAGGTACCAATTTTTCGACAATGTAACTAGTGCCCTTACTTCGAACGAAATACCTCTTTTCACACAATGAATATGAATTTTAGTACAAGGGTTCATTCAACACTCATGCTTAGAAGGAACTTCAAGTAAAGTTAGTGCTCAATACCATAGGCTAGCCCTTATTTTCACTGCTTTGACTCTCCAAACTAGATTCTAGGATCACTATAGGACTTTCTTGGCTTGTAACGTAGGCTCAGGGTCAGGTGTGATACGTTTGGGTACTTATTAGTGACTTTCTGCCCTTATTGACGTAACACTAGGCTTTCAACCTCATTTTTCCCTATTTTTGGCATCCTACCATTTTACCTTATTTCCCTTGCTATTCTTGGACCATAGATGTGACTTTAGACTTTTTTGCTCTTTATATTTCACTTTCGTTTTTTTTTCTTGCGGTTTATTCTTCTCTTTAGCTTTCAACAAGTCATATCCTTTCTTCTCTTTTTCAACATCAAACTCTTTTCATACCAATTTTTCTTTTGGTTCCCTCTTTCATAGCGACCCTTGCCTTATGGATTTTCCATTGGTTGAGGTGCACAATACCCAATGTCGGATCAGGGCCAAGATTGACGTTACTCTTTACATTAGCCACCCTCAACTTAGGCTTTCATCCTAAGTCGAGGTGCACATGTCCAAGGAGGGACTGGGGCCACATAGTTGATTATGGGAAGGTGAGTTAGAGGTTTAGAAAGAAATGGCCTAATTTAGGCTCAAAACATTTGGATCAAAGGGAGCATTTATTTCATTTGGTTAGATTCTTCTTTAATGCAATTTGTGGACTTATCAGAACAAGGGCCTATGATCACTTCCTAGCCTCTAGAGTAAATTGTCTTAGCAGGACTAACCAATCAAGTTCTAGATTGGCACAAAACTGTTTGAACAATCAACTATTCTCACAAACTATTGGCACATAGTTTCATCATCAGATTATCGGATTACAGTTCAAGTTTTAGCTTAAGTCATGCCATTAAGTTGGTCTATTATTATGTCATACTCAGAGCCGACACATTCAACTTATCTAGCCTACAAATTCTAGCACATATCACAAAATTTGGACAAGTATCATTTTTCATAAGCCATCATGCTTCATTCTTTATTTTATTAGCTTTTACACATACGATCCTAACACATGCCGGTTCAACAGAAATTAAATAGTCTCTTGGGGGAAAAGAACATAGGCAAGAAAACCCCAAGAGAGGATTATAAGTTGGGTTACTCAGACTTCACCCTATCACTCATAATCTATTTATCCAACTCCCTGGCAGCGGCACCAAAATTTGATATGCTCAAATTACACCTCCCTAAAGAAATATAAGCTATTGTTATCAAGTAAAGAACCCAACTTGTCTGTTGGGGTTGATCCCACGAGGAAAATGGTTTAGACTTCACTTTAACCAACAATTATATTTGTATAGTCAAATTACTTCCAGAAACAAGTAATTAATAGGGGGGGATTTTTGAAAAAATTGTAAGAATTCATTAAGTACCCAGTAAACACAAGTCAATTTTGGTTGTTATCAAGATGACAGAATTAACTAAGGTATGCGTGTTCCCCACAAGCTCATAACAGAGTAATCCTAGTAATAACAATCATTTCCTAGTGTACTACATGCAAAGAGATAAGTTAGGTATCTCTAAATCCTTGGTCCGGCATCTAGAGAATTTCACCCTGCACCTTGGTCCAGCTACGTGTGTATAATTTACTAATCCTTACCTTTACCTCATATTAGACATCACATCGATGTTTGGCTTAGTTATTACTTCACACCAATCGACACTAGACTATTAGATAGTATTACACTAAATCTATGTTAATAATTCTTTTCTTGTGGGTTACCTCCTTGGTCCGGCAAGTATCAACAAGGAGAGTTCTAATGTTACGCACCGTTAAAAAGACTTTTAAACAAAAGAATTATCAATGCATGCAAAACACTATTCAACAATTGCTTATTTACTATTCATACTTTGTTAATCACTCATGGTTCCCACAAGCCTAGTTGTGAAGTTTAGTTACCCATAATCATATGAACACAATTCATTATTTTAGATGAAAGAATTATGAACTTATGTAAGAAGAATAATAAACCCAAAAATTCAACTTGAATTGCAACACCAAAATCTTCAAAACCAAACTCAGGGAATTCAGAATTGTTAAAGTTGCATATTAATATCCCAAGTCAAGAACTAGAATAAAAGTAATGAAATCTAAACCCTAAAAACGAGGTTCACATCCCCTATTTATAGAAAACACTACTAAAATAAAAAGGAAAGAAAATAAGGAAATAAAACTGCAGGATGCGTCTCCATTCCACGAGGCTGACCTATGATCCGTTAGTCGAATGACAGTCCGTAGGTCTCCTTTGTGGCTCCATACTTAGCCGATTTGATATCTTCACAAATCCACCTCTCTCAGTTAGCTTCCATGAACCAGCAGCACGGTCTGTCAGTGAGACGACGGACCGTCAGTTACCTTTGTTGCTCTACACTTAGATTATTTCTACTAAAGTACTGGAACCACTCCTCTGATAACTTCTATGGAGCTGCAGGACGGACCGTAAGTCATTCGACGGTCCGTCAGTCCCCACCGTGGTTCCACACTTGCTCAAATTTCCATAAGCTTCAATTTTGACATGCCTGGTAGTCCCATCACCCTTATCTACGGGGCGTCACTCATCCTATGGCCCGTAGGTGCCTCTATAGGTGTCTCTTTTCAGCACTTGCCTCAGCTACATCGTCATCTTTTCATGCCTGAGTTTATTTCCTGAAATTACAACAAAAAACACATAAAACTAACACTAAAATGCCCCAGACATTCACAAATCCTAAGTGAAACGTATTAATAGTACCGAAAACTCAAGGAAAAAACCAATCCTTTCAGGAATGACATAATATGTTGAGCTAACACTGGGTCTAAGAGAGGAATACTTGTAGTCTCAGCCTGCACCTCTTCCTCTTGTCAACCATTCTCCTTATTCTCAACCTCTACATTCTTCTCTACCTCTTCATGTTGCGCAGGAGGGGACTCATTTCTGGGAGAGTTCTAAGCTGGTGCTCTATCGCTAGTAGACGCCACCCTACCTCGGCCTGTATCATAGCTCTTCATGTACCTCTTTCTCGACCGTGACCACTTTCTACGAATTCCTCAACTAGCACATTGACGGGAGCTACGGGCCTGACGCCGCTTAACCTAGTGTTAATCATCTGCGGACAGAAGAGTGAAGGAGGTTAGATACCAATTTGGATCGCCAGATACCAATTGGAATCAAGTTATAGCACGAAAGGAGACAAAAGAAAACAAAGAGATTTCCTAAAGTCCTATAGCCTCTCGAAGAAAAGTATAAACGTCCTTGTACCATTCTGCAAGACTCTACTAGACTCATTTTGGTACATCGAGATCAATGAACCTAGGCTCTAATACAAACTTTGTCAAGACCCATACCATCGTGATTGGCACCCACACTAACCCTCCGGTGAGAGAACCATTACGACTAATAAGCTAACCAAGAACTGCACAACTTAATCATAACTAAGGCATTTAAAGATATGGAAGCAAGTTTAAATGCTAAAGGAAAAATAGGGAGTTCCCATAAACTCCAACAGAAGTCCAACAACCAAATGCAGAAATAATGCCTAAAACCTGAAAGTCAATGTACTAAAACTCTAACAAGGATCATAAGTCTAAGGAAATGGGTACAACCCAATTAAACATAAAAAAATCTAAAGTACTAGTCTAAGTCCAAAAATGTGGACATAAACGAAATGAGATCTCATGGCAGCCCGAAAGAACTGGCTCACCCTTGATTTCTATTCATCACTGATCTTCTAAGCGAGCTATGTCAATAGCTCCCTGAAGATGCCCCGTACACAACAAATAATGAGCAAGGGCAGTATTAGTACACAACCACAGTGCACTGGTAGGATCACACGCCTATCCCAATAGGTGAAACATATATAAGTCATTACAACAATAACAAACATTAATACACCGAACATATACACTATCATTTCTCACTTACGAACAACGTACAATTTGACAATTCTCAATATATACGGTTATGTCAAGTCAATTGTCCTCTCATGGAACCCACACCCAAACTATTAGTGTACCGGTACATGTACCCGTTCCAAGTTAGTGTGTCTGATCGTGACACCCGTTCCAATGTTTATATCGGTACATAGAAACAAAATACAGTTAGTGTGTTGAAACGTAACACCCGATCCATTCAACAAACCAGAATCACAATCACAATGTACATTCTTATCATCATACAATCAAGTCAGGATTCATGGCATGCAATTATTCAATCATCCTCATTTACGATTAGTGTGATCAATAATGCGACATACGCATACATACATGCATCATAATTAAGTAATTACAAATATATATCACACCAAAATGAAATCACAACCATAACCTACGTCGAACAAGACTTGAATACCCTAAGAAACTTGATTCTTCCCTTTTCGGGTTCTTTCGGCTTGTTCTTGGTCTACAAATGATCAATTTAGCACGAGAATCAATAAACTATGTCTAATTACCCAAATTAAAATCAACACTATCAACCCTATATCAAACTCATTATCCCGATACCCAAATTAGGGATTTTCCCACCGTCCAAACAGTTCTAAAACCCTTCCCAATAATAATTACCCATGAATTTAAATTCTACGGATCGAAAAATGGATTCGGGCAGTGAAAACCTTACATTTAGCCTCAAGAATGGTGGAAAACTGTCAAGAAAACACCTAGGTTGTTCCATAGGTCTCAAAGTCGAAAAGTTCAGAATAAAGCAATTTTGGGGTTTATTATCGACTTAACTCTCAATTGTCCCTACATGGCGGGACTAATCCCACTACAGTGGCCCCGCCATGGCTGGAATAATTCCTCCACAACGGCTTGCACAGAACCAATGAGTTTCATTAAGAGTTCCAAACTCCCATTTCATAACACACCTTCAACCCATGACACTCAGAAACTATATGTTCATGCTAAGATCAGTTTTAGGAGTTCTACTCGCCCGAATTCAATTTCATAAAGTCGTATGGGTTCCTTAACGTTTTAGCTATCTGCTCATGTGATCAAAATCATACTTAGATCCCCTGTTTGTTACAAAATTTCCCTAGACCTTACATACTCCGATTTCATCCAAATCCAAACTAGGTTGAGAAATTACAAGTTACTACAAAAAAAAATTCGGCCTAAATTTTTTCTCCGTTGGCTTTTATATAACGACCGAATCAAGTCGTTAAATCTTAATTACTAGTCATGGTTCAAGGTTTATGTGCATGCTTATAATATTGGGTACAATGCCCTTGTGTATCCCTATTAGCCACGGTTGAAGTGTGTGTGTTCCTTTTATATGTCGGGTTCGAGCCCTGACTTGGTGATTCTATTGGATTATTCATATTGCCTTTACCGTTGTTTGAGTTTGTGGAGGGTTAATGCAGTTCTACAATATCTCTCTTAGTCTAAGCTAATAGTTCCTTGGCTCTTTTTTGTACTTAACGAGCTTATAGGGCTCCGTTTGGGTTATTTAAATTCAACTGCGCACAAGTGTACCTTCTGGACTTATGAGGTCCAATTAGGTTATCCTTAGGTGCTTAGTGTTGGTCATTTTCTAGACCCGTGTGATACATAGCTACGATTTCCATTATCGATTCATTCTTGTGACCTATAGTTTTTGTTACTCCTTGATTTTCATTATTTAATTTTCATTATTGAATTTAAAGTCAATAATCAAAAGTGAAGTCAATTGGCCTATGTTTTTTTTGTTACTCATATCACCCTCTAGTTTTTTCTTATTTCTGAAAAGAATTTAAAGTTCAACTAAAATGAGTTACTAATTTATCATTCTCATTTGCATCATATTAAAATAATACAAACATTTTTACTATCACGGATAATGGTGGCAAATGGGCGGGTTGGGTCAAATTTTGGCGGGTTGAAAATGGGTCAACATAAAATGGGTAATAATTCAACCCGCCCACATTTGATATGGGTAAAAATGGATTGGGTAACAAATGGATTGGGTAAAATACTAGTTTATCCATATTTTACCCATATTTTCATGAGTAAATAGTACTCTACTTAAGAATTCAACATGGAGAAAATATTTCATTCTTTTTGTAGATGAAATATGTTGAAATGATTCATTTAGTTTTATTATATTACAAAAGTAAAAAAAAAATCCTATAACTTTTCAATATAAATAGATTTATGTTTTCCTAGAAAATGTTTTCCTAAAAAACAAGTAGATTTTTGACTTATTTTTTCATGCTTGGTTGGTGAGTAGAAAATATTTTTCAAAAAAGATTTGTAGTGTTTGGTTTATGAATGAAAATTATTTTTGAGAAATATATTTTATTTTTCCTAGAAAATAATTTTTGAAATTGAAAAAATATTTTTTAAAAACAATTTAATTTTTTTTAGGATTGTGGAGGGGGGGGGGAGATAAGGGGGCTGGCGGGGGGGGGGGGTCGAGGGTAGGGGTGAAAAAATAAAAAATTGAAGTTGAAAATATTTTTTAAAA
>JAJOOJ010009662.1:0-47728 GCA_029582625.1 Solanum boliviense
TATATTAGTTTTACGATACGTGTGTTGCACGTGTGTATCATATTATATAGTATACGATGTTGTAAAATGGAATTAATATGACCAAATTAAAGTTTTTTAGTAAATAATTATAAATTGAAAGAACAATGGTCAAGTGCTTTTAAATGATTAATACAGAAAGTCATAAAGTTAATTATTTTTTGAGACCAAAATGATCAAATTTCATTGAAACATTTTAAAATACATTCAAAATTTAAATATGGTGATAAAGTGACATTTCTTTAGTACTTTTTTTTTGTTTACTTTACTCAATTGTGTAAACAAACTTAACCAGCAAAATAGAAAAATAATTTCAATATAAAAAAGGTCACCAATAGCCTTTCCTCTTGAGGTTATGACTATAAATGATGGACACTATTTAAGTATAATTTTTCTCTTAAATATTAATACTTCAAATTTGAGATGTGCATGACACTAATAACTATTACCATAAATAGTGTAATATTTTATCTTTATACGTAATATATCTTTTACAAAATATTATTACTCAATTTTTATATAGCTTGCAAGGAGTGTATCTTGTGACATAACAGTTTCTTAGATCAAAATAAACACAAATAACAGGAAATTCATACTTAAAAAAATTCAACACAATATAAATATAAAAAAGAATAAATATATAGAACAATTCATAGCCAATGAAGAAGGAAGACAAAAATATATGTTAATGCTATATTCACTCTAATATTCAATTTGATTGAAATCTCTTGCCACCAATACTTTATTTTCTCCAAAAAATATATTGAAAAGTTCATAGCCAATAAAGAAGGAAGAGAAAAATATATTTTCAAGCTATATTAACCTCAGAGTTCCAAAATTAGGAAGAAACTCCTTCGTTTGAGGTTAAAAGAATAAAAAAAGAAAAAACAAACAAGAAATATTTTACCCCAGTCATGTTCCTTTTTTCGTATTCGTTTATTATTATTGTCTCTCCCACAACGTGATCTATTTATTTTATTAGAAAAATAATCTACAATGTGTGTATTCGTCATTGTTCACTCATTATGTGAACACAATGATTAACTTCATTCTCGAATGAAAATACACAAGAAATAAATTAAAGAAACAAAACAAGAAAAAGAAATGAAAATTCCCGCGCACTATATATAGAAGTTTTCTTTGTGCTGCAAAGTTCACAGATAATTGCTCATTTCTTTGTTATCTTCTTTTCTTCTTTAGTAGAAAAACAATACCTAAATTCCAATGCTAAGACTGGCTCACCCTTGAATTCGAATGACGATCACTGATCTTCTAAGGCGAGGTCTGTCAATAGCCGCCTGAAGATTCCCTGTACTCAACAAAGAAAGAGCAAGTGCAGTATCAGTACACAACCACAGTGTACTGGTAGGATCATGCGGCTATCCCACTAAATGCAACATACATAAGTCATACAACATAATAATAACATGTATACACCAAACATAAACAATATCATCATTATTTAATAATAACAGAGCATTTCACAAGTCTCAATTATATAGTTAAGTCAGCTCATTGGTCCTCTCATGGAACCCAAACCCAAACCCAAACTGTTACCATACCGGAACGTGGTACCCGATCCAATGTTTATGCTGGAACGTGGCAACTGATCTCATATTTATACCGGAACATGGCAACCGATCCAAGTTAGTGTGTCGAAACGTAACACCCGATCCATTCAACAAACCACAATCACAATCACAATGTACATTCTTATAATCATACAATCAAGTCATGATTCATGACATTCATCATTCATCTATCCTCATTTACAACAATTGTGATCAATAATGCAACATTCGCATACATACATGTATTATAATGAAGCAAGAGCAAACATATATCACAATCATGAAATCACAACCATCACCTACCTCGAAGCAAGCTGAAACCCCTAAGAAACTTGATTCTTCCCTTTTCGGATTCGTTCTGCTTGTTATTGGTCTATAAATGATCAATATAACACGGGAATCAATAAACAATAACTAATTACCCGAATTACTAATTATTCTATCAACCCTAGATCATACCCATGATCCCCATACCTAGATTAGGGCTTTGCTCACCATAATTTCCAGATAAAAATCCTTCCCCATCGATAATTACCCATTAGATTACGTTCTACTGATCGAAAAACAGATTCGGGGAGTTAAAATCTTACCTTTAGCCTCAAGAATAGTGAAAAATTGTCAAGAAAACCCCTGGGTTCGTTCTTTAGCTCTCAAGTTTGAAAATTGTAGAATAAAACGTCTTTGGGATTTATTTCCGACTTTAAGTAGCGTCTGCCCTATCATGGCGGCACTCACCCCGCTATAGCGGCCCTGCCCTGATGGCAGAAATCCTACCTCAGCGGCTTGCACGGAAATAGTGAGAAATTTTAAGAATTTCAAACTCCCATTTCACAACACAACTTTCACCAACGACACTCAAAAACTACTTGTTTACGCTAAGATCGATTTCGGGAGTTCTATTCGCCTGAATTCAATTCCGTAAAGTCATACGGGTTCCTTAACGTCTTATCTATCTACTAATGTGATCAAATTCATAATTAGATAACCCAATTGTTACCAGATTTCCCTAGACTTTAATGACTCTGATTTCGTCCAAATCTAGACTTGGTTGGGAAAATCCAAGTTACTACAAAAAGTTTTCCGACCCAAAAGTTTTCTCCGTTGGCTTTTCTATAAAGACGGAATCCGGCCATTAAAATAGATACCAATTTACCCATCGCTCGTCCCCAAGTGAATGGAGTAGTACCTGAATCGACGAACAATTGGGGATACTTGTCTCGCATGTCCTTCTCGGTTTCCCAAGTAGCTTCCTCAACCAGACGATGATTCCATTGCACTTTCACGAACTTAATCTCCTTGCTCCTCAACTTCCAAACACCACGATCAAGAATTGCAATCGGTTCCTCCTCATATTGGAGGTCTTTGTCTAACACAATTGAGTCCCACTTAATGATATAATCCCCGTCACCATTATATCTCTCCTACATGGACACATGAAATATCGGATGAACTCCTGATAGGTTAGGAGGTAAATCCAATCTATAAGCTACCGGTCCTACACATTCAAGAACCTCAAAGGGACCAATGTATCACAGACTTAGTTTGCTCTTCTAGCCAAATCTCATCACCCCTTTCATGGGTGATACCTTAAGAAGAACATTCTCACCAATTTGAAATGTCATGTCTCTTACCAAGTAATCCGCATACTTCTTCTGTCTACTCTGGGCTGCTAAAAGCTTAGCTTGAATACACCTCACTTTATCTTGAGCATCCTTCACTAAATCAATCCCCAATGGTTTCACATCTCCAGCCTCGAACCATTCTATGGGTGATCTACATCCTCTCCCATATAATGCCTCAACTGGTACCCTATCAATGCTGGAGTGATAACTATTGTTATAAGAGAATTCACACAAGGGTAAGAACTTATCCCAATGTGCTCCAAAATCAAGCACACATGCCCTCAACATGTCTTCTAACACTTGAATAGTCCTCTCTGACTGCCCGTCTGTCTGCGAATGGAAAGCGGTACTAAAAGTGAGTTGTGTGCCCAATTCATCATGTAATTTCCTCCAAAACATGAAAGTAAACTGCGTACCATGATCTGAGATGATAGAAAGGGTCACCCATGCAATCTCACTATCTCTTTCACATACACCTTAGCCAATTGTTCAGCATTATAATCTAGTCTTACCGAAATAAAATGGGCTTACTTAGTCAACCTATCAACCACTATCCAAATAGAATCAAACTTCCCCAAAGTCATGGGAAGACCCACCATAAAATCCATGGCTATCATTTCCCACTCCCATTCCAGAATTGGCATTTTTTGAAGCAAACCTGCAGGCCTTTGATGTTCATACTTCACTTGTTGGCAATTTTGACACTTAGCTGTGAACTCCGCTATATCCTTCTTCATGCCCGACCACCAATAAATTCGCTTCAAGTCTCTGTACATCTTGGTAACACCCGGATGAATGGAATATCACGAACCATGAGAGTCTATCAACAACTTTTGAATCAAGTCATCAACTCAAGGAGCACAAATCCTTCCTTTGAAACTAAGCACACCTTCCGCATCAAGAGTGGTCTCTTGTGCCTTACCGATCTTAGTCTTCTTCTTGAGCTCATTCAAATTTTCATCCTCGAATTGATTTGCCCTGATCTCTTCCATAAACGTGGCTCTTACTTCAATGCTAGCTAACACCCCACCTTTTTCTGAGATGCCCAATTACATTAATTTAGACTCCAAGGTCTGAGTTTCCTTAGCCAAGGGTCATCTAGTTACACTCAAGCAAGCTAAACTACCCATACTTACCGCTCGACTCAAAGCGTCTGCCACTACATTAGCCTTACCTGAATGGTATTAAATTGTGACATCATAGTCCTTGAGTAGCTCCATCCACCAAAAACACCTCACACTTAACACCATAGAGGTAATGTTGCCAGATCTTAAGAGCAAACACTACCGCTGCCAACTCCAAATCATGTGTTGAATAATTCCTCTCATGCACCTTCATCTGACTTGAGGCATAAGCTATAACATTCTTCTCCTGTATCAACACAACACCCAAGCCAGAATGTGAAGCATCACAATAAACTATAAAATCTTTACCTTCCATCGGTAATGCTAGGATGGGTGTGGTGGTCAAAAGAGTCTTGAGCTTTTGAAAGATATCCTCGCACTATTTATTCCATTTAAATGGTATCTTCTTTTTGGTCAAATTTGTCAAGTGAGTGGCAATAGAAGCAAAATTCTTCACAAATCGACGATAGTAGCTAGCGACCCCCACAAAACTCCTAACTTTCGTCACAGAGCTAGGCGGAACCCAATTCTTAACCGCCACAATCTTTTGGGGATCTACCATTACCCCTTCTTTAGAAACTACATGCCCCAAAAATGTAACCGAAGTCAACCAAAATTCACACTTAGAAAATTTAGCATACAACCTTTGTTTCCCAAGAACACCCAGGACAATACGAAGATGGTTGACACGCTCTTCCTCACTTTTCGAATAGACCAAAATATCATCAATAAAGACTATGACGAATGAATTAAGAAATGGTTTGAATACCCCATTCATTAAACTCATAAAAGTGGCGAGTGCATTAGTCAAACCAAAAGACATAACTAGAAACTCATAGTGCCCATAGTGGGTTCTAAACGCTGTCTTGGGCACATCCTGAGGCCTAATTTTAAACTGATGATAGATGACCATAGATCAATCTTGGAGAAAACTGATGCACCTTGCACTTGGTCATAAAGATCATTTATTCGAGGCAAGGGATACTTATTTTGAATGGTGACCCTATTTAAATGTTGGTAATCTATACACATTCTCATGCTACCATCTTTTTTCTTAACAAACAAAAATGGAGCACCCCATGGGGAAGCACTAGGAAGAATAAATCCTTTATCAAGAAGTTCTTGGATTTGAGCCTTAAGCTCTCTTAATTCCACTGGAGCCATGCGATATGGAGGGATGTAAATGGGATGAGTACCAAGTTCTAAATCGATGCAGAAGTCTATATCTCTATCAGGAGGCATACCAGTCATATCATTAGGAAACACTTCTCTAAATTCTGACACCACAAGAATAGACTCAATAGATGGAGACTCAACCTCAACATCCCCAATATGAGCCAAATAAGCCAAACAACCCTACCCCACTAGTTTTCTAGCCTAAATGGAAGATATGATCTTAGCTTGCTTAGGCTTGTACACCCCTTCCCACTCTATTTTTTCTCTTCCCGGAATTTCTAGAGTCACAAACTTAGTGTTACAATTAAGCACAACATAATAGGGGGACAACCAAGTCGTGCCAAAGATTATGTCAAAGTCAGTCATAGCCAATATCACCAAATCAGCCCAAGTATGATAACCCATAAACAAAATAAGACAAGCACGATAGACATGGGTAACTATGACAGACTTTCCAACTGGGGTAGAAACATGGATGGGGGCATCAAGTATATCACAATTCACATCAAATTTTGAGTCAAATCTCATGGATACATAAGAATAATTAGAAGCAAGATCAAACAACACATTAGCCATCCGGTCACAAACAAGAATAGTACCTGTGATCACTGTGTCAGATGCCTCTGCCTCATTCTTGCCCGGAAAGGCATAACATTAAGCCATATCATCTTGACGGGTGACTTCCCTACCTGGCTGCACTGCACCTCTGCCTACGTTACCATTTCCTCTACCCGCACGGCCTCATTGATTACCTTCTCGCCCACCTTGTGGATGCCCTCGACCATTATTATAATTTCCCACGGGTACCACTGCTCTAGCCTGCTGCTGTGCAGAATCTAACCCACGTGGGTGGGGACAATCTCTCCTCATATGCCCAGGTTCTCCACAATTGTAGCAAGTACGATCAAAAGATGGTCTGCAGCCCGTCGAGGGTGCGACTCCCTGGCTATCCTGAATCAAAATATGAGGTGGAGTTCCTGAGTAATTAGCTGTAGAGGCGGGCATGGCGGACTGAATTGGTCTGGCTGCAAGTGTTGGCCTCCCTGCCCCTTTGGAGTAAGAGCCTTGAAACTTACCCGAGTTCGTGGCCCTTTTTGCCAATGCCTTAGCCTAACCATCTCGCCTCATCCCCTCCACTTTCTTAACAAAGTTTGTCACCTCATTAAAGCTTCTCCCTGCAGAGGTCATGTGAACTGATAATACCTGCAACTCAGAATTTAGTCCCTTAACAAATAAACAGATTCTCTCTTCCTCAGTACTCACCAACTGGTATATCTAGACAATGCATGAAACTTGACCTCATAAGTAGCCACCGACATACCACCTTGCTCCAAAGCCATGAACTCATCTTTCTTATGATCTCTCAAAGTCCTAAGCACATAATTCTCCAAAAATAGAGCATGAAACTGGGTTTAAGTGAGTGGGGGTAAAACTGAAGATCTGCATTCCATATAAGCTCTCCACCACTGCTTAGCCTCACAATGAAGCTGAAAAGTCACGAACTCAATCCCATGCGGATGGATAATTCCCAACTTATTAAGCTTCTCGTAGAAATCTATGATGAGCTCATATGCATCCTCAGTCTCGAAACCATGAAACACAGACGGTTTCAAATTCAAGAACTTAGTCAACATTTCTGCTCATTACTAGTCATAACAGGACCCAACAAAGGACGGAAGAAAACATCATTACCTCCAGTTCCACCCACTTTAGGGACAATGATTTGAACAGGGGGAAGCACTCTAGGACCAACTAACTCTTTCAATAATGACATGATCTGCTGGGCTAACATTGCGTCTATGAGAGGAATACCTGTAGTCTCAGCCTGCACATCCTCCTCTTGTCCAACCTCCTCAACATTTTCAACCTCAATATTCTCCTCTATCTTTTCATGATGTATGAGAGGGGCCTCATTTTGGGGAGCATGCTCGACCGATACCCCATCTCTAGTAGGCACCATTCTTTCTCGGCCTCTACCCCTAGCTCTTCCTCTACCCCTACCTCGACTGCGACCTCTCGCTGCAGATTCCTTAGCTGGAGCATTGATGGGAGCTATGGGCCTGACGTTGTTGAATCTAGTGTTAACCATCTGAGTGAAGGGGGTTAAATATCAATTCGAATCGGCAGATACAACCTGGAATCAAGTTATAGCACGAAAGGAGACAAGAGAAAACAGAGAATTTCCTAAAGTCTTATAGCCTCTCGAAGAAAAGTATAGACGTCTCCGTACCGTTCTGCAAGACTCTACTAGACTCATTTTGGTACATCAAGATCAACAAACCTAGGCTCTAATACCGACTTTGTCATGATCCAGACCATCTTGATTGACACCCACACTAACCTCCGGTGGGAGAACCATTTATACTAATTAGCTAACCAACTTAATCAATATACTAAAGCATTTAAAGTTACTGAAGCAAGTTTAAATAACTAAAGATTGAAGTTCCCATAAACTTTCAAAAGATCTAACAACGAATTGCAGAATTAAATGCCTAGTACCTGAAAGTCAATGTACCAAAACATCTAATAATGAACCAAAAGTTTAAACAAGAAGGGTAACAACCCCAAACTAACGAGCTAATAACTAACTAGAAACTCTAAGTCCGAAATATGGGCATAGACGAAGGATAACTCATGGCTACCCAGAAGAACTTGCTCACCCTTGAATTCGAATGACGATCACTGATCTTCTAAGCAAGGTCTGTCAATAGCCGCCTGAAGATGCCCTGTACTCAACAAAGAAAGAAGAAGTGCAATATCAGTACACAACCACAGTGTACTGGTAGGATCACGTGGCTATCACACTAAGTGCAACATACATAAGTCATACAACATAAAAATAACATGCATACACTAAACATATACAATATCATAATCATTTAATAACAACGGAGCATTTCACAAGTCTCAATTATACAGTTAAGTAAACTCATTGGTCCTCTCATGGAACCCAAACCCAAACTGTCAGCATACCTGAACATGGTACCCGATCTAATATTTATGTTGTGCAACCGATCCCATATTTATGCTGGAATGTGGCAACCGATCCAAGTTAGTGTGTCGCAACGCAACATCCAATCCATTCAGCAAGCCATAATCACAATCACAATGTACATTTTCATAATCATACAATCGAGTCATGATTCATGGCATTCATCATTCATCAATCCTAATTTACAACAAATGTGAACAATAATGCAACATTTGCATACATACATATATATAATGAAACAAGAACAAGAATATATCACACAATCATGAAATCAGAACCATCACCTACCTCGAAACAAACTTGAAACCCCTAAGAAACTTGATTCTTCCCTTTCTGGATTCGTTCCGCTTGTTCTTGGTCTACAAATGATCAATATAACATGGGAATCAATAAACAATAACTAATTACCCGAAATACTAACAACTCTATCAACCCTAGATCATACCCATAATCCCCATACCTAGATTAGGGCTTTCCTCACCATAAGTTCCAGATCAAAACCCTACTCCATCGATAATTACCCATTAGATTAGGTTCTACGAATCGAAAAATGGATTCGGGGAGTTAAAATCTTACCTTTAGCCTCAATAATGGTAAAAAACTGTCAAGAAAACCCTAGGTTCGTTGCTTAGATCTCAAGTTTGAAAATTGTAGAATAAAACGTTTTTGGGGTTTATTTTCCAATTTTAAGTCGCGTCTGCCCCGCCATGGTGGCACTCACCTCGATATAGCGGCCCCGCCCTGATGGCAGAAATCCCGCTTCAGTGGCTTGCATGGAAACAATGATCAATTTTAAGAGTTTCAAACCCCCATTTCACAATACACCTTCCACCAACGACACTCAAAAACTACTCGTTCACGCTAACATCGATTCCGGGAGCTCTATTCTCCCGAATTCAATTTCGTAAAGTCATACGAGTTCCTTAACGTCTTATCTATCCACTAATGTGATCAAATTAATAATTAGATCACCCAATTGTTACCATATTTCCCAGGACTTTAATGACTCCAATTTCGTCCAAATCTGGAATAGGTTGGGAAATTCCAAGTTACTATGAAAAAATTTTCCGACCCAAAATTTTTCTTCGTTGGCTTTTCTATAATGACGGAACCTAGTCGTTACAAAAGGCTATTAATTTTCTAAAATGATATAAATATTGAAGTATGTGTGTGATGAAAATCGTAAGAGGAAAATATAATTGTGAATTGATGAATGATTTGTTACAATTTGTTCACCAACTCTTTCTTATATGGTACCTCCAATTTCATTGAATTTTGAACTTAATCAACTGTTGCAAAACACACTTGGAGTTTATAAGAAGAAGAAGCGTAGAAAACCTTAAAAATCATAGTTTAAAAGTGAGAGGAAATGTCCCCTCTATAGCTAACAAATAGTACTATGAATATGTACTATTGTGTCTTATTAGAAAAGTCACAACCCTTCTAAAAAAACAATGCTCATCGAAAAATTAATAACCCTTTAAAATAGTCACAACTCATAGGATAAGGCACAACTCTTTTGTAAAGTAACAACCCTTTGAAAAAGTCACAATCCTTTGGAAAAGTAACAACTCATTGAAAAAGTCACAATCTTTTATTGTAACAAAGGTATCTACTTTTAATATAATATAATAAAATTAAATAAATTAAATAAATTGAGTATTTTTAATTGAGGGTATTATAGTAATTTAACATTCATGTTTGAGAGTTCATCAATATATCATAATTTTATCTTGAAATAAATTTTCCAAAATCTTGGAGCATATATTGTGCTCCAAGATTTTGGAAAATTTATTTCAAGATAAAATTATGATATATGCTACTTTGAATTGCACAAGTAACCAAACAGAGTCATTGATTGAAAATAATTATTGAAGTCTAACTATGCCATAGCTAACATTAGATTTTTTTTTTTCTAGTATTATTTCTTGCACATACTTAGGCTTTAGTAATTAATGAATGTCTAACTAGACATTATCTAGACGCTGGAGTGAAGCTATATATATAAATTATTACTTTGGAGACTTGAAGAATATATAATTATTTTATATCTCTTGAGATTCCATTGTTTCTATTCCCAGTTTATAACTAGCAGTTTCTGTTCTCATATCAAAAAAGGTAATAGTATGTTTTAAAACTTCTTGATATATGTTATTGTCCATTAATGTGTTTAGTATTGAAATCGTTCAATTTTTCATTACCTGAAGATATTAATATGAAACTATTTCAGGTAACAAATGATTTTCCTAGTGGAGAACAAAAAGAGCAAGAGGCATTTAGTAAAATTTTCAATGCATGAAGAGATCATATATGATATATATTCTAAGCTCCTAGTTGATTCTTTGATGTGTGATAAGTGTCTTTCTAAATTTTACAATTCTCTTGTTTTGGATCCATGTTTTGTAGATATGCCTCATGAACGCTCATATCTCATCTCGATGAGACAAATTCCTCTCACATTCAGAGGATGGAAAATCATTTTACACCATAGATCAAAAGGTGGAAAATGAAAAAGCCATTGTATGTCATATTGATGAGTTAGATGACATTAAATATCCTATAGTAGATTAACATTTTGTTCTACTTATGGAGTAGAAATGATCATCCTCTACTCTTTATTAATCCCAATGCAATATTAGTAAACTATCTTCCTTTCCTAAATTCCATTGACGATAAATTTACCCATTATTACTATTTATTTGGTTTTGAACCAGATGAAAAGAAGTACAAAAGTTTGATGAGTACTATTCCGCGATAGGTTTTCTCACCCGCAATATATTGGGTGTTAACTCTTTATTCAAGTGAATCGTGGATAAAGACTAAAAGGGCACCATGTTCGTTGATTCTGCTACTTGACAAAGAAGTTTGCCTCGAAGGAGCCATATATTCCGTAGGCACTCTTGATGAAAGATTCATAATGGCATTTAGTGTTAAGAAGAAGAATTTAAGAATTATGAAATTTAAGAACGATGTAGTAGATGTTCCGACAAGAAAGTTTTATAACTTGATAGAAGTGAATTTTTTTAGCAGTCATTGATCATTCAAGATGGGATGTAGGGGAGTTTACTTTGTGGATTTGTTCAGAGGTGCGAAACTTAAGGAATGGGAGAATCAAACTATCATGTTTTCTGAGGCATTTTGTTCCTAAGTTGCTCAGACTCGAGTGAAGGTGTCGATACGGGTGCGGATCTATAGGTCGGATCCTTCATGATCTAATTTTTAAGATTCGGGGATATGGATCCATGAATAAATAAGGGTGTGTGGATTTGCCTAAATAATTAGAATATCTAAAACTAGAGTTATTAAACCTAAATTATGAGATATTATCTGGAGAGCATGAGGAGAATCCTGGATGGAGATCAAAGGAGAAAGAGTAAACTAGAAATTTCTATTTAAAGATATTCCATTTCCTTCAATTTCACCTCAGCTTTTGTATTGATTACAAAAATCATTAAAATTGTCCAGAGTTTTCCCAACAACTTTGGTCCAAATATGCAAAATCAGTTGACCGAATCGAACACGAATTCCACACCCGTACCCACACCCACATCGTATTGACACAGGTGCAACACCAAAAGTGAAGTGTTGAAGTAACTTAGCTTTGTTCTAGCTTGAAAACATATTTCTAGGGTAGCTTTGGTAGCAGTAAACCTGATGGTGAGATTGTTTTCATAGTTTACACAAAAAATTGGATTATATTTTGTGATTTTCAGAAGAAAAGTTGGAGTGAAATTAAAACAACAGAGCTTGCAGAAAATATTTATAGTCTTGTACATAGACTTTTATCTTGTATCTATTGTTAGTTTTAAAATTTATTATTTTAGAGGGTAACTAGTTTACTTTTTGGTATTAATTCTTATGGAAGACATCATTGTCTATATATATATATATATATATATATATATACACACACCTTGAGAATGTTCCTATTATTTTTACAGATAGCACAATGTTGTGTTCCTTAGTTTGTTCTATTCATAGAAGTGTAGAATGAAATGATAAAAAAGAATGCAAATTTGGAGACTTAACATTGCAAAGTTACTAACAGACCTCAAAAGCATCCATAAAACAATAAAAGTTCCCAGGTCTTAAGCTAAATAATACAAGAACATTTCTTCAAAACATAATATCTAGGAAGAAATAAGACAAATTGAACATCTAAACTAGCTCAATCTTCGAAAAGGCATATGAGACTTGAAAACATTCCCCAATGACAGTCTTGAGTGAGTAAAAACTTGGAGTGTAGCTAGTTTCTCCAGTGCCACCATACACTTTCACCTTCGTAAACTTATTTTCTTTTGGGTTGTAAGAAACAAGTTGTGTGCCATGATCTCTTTGCATCAAGATTTCTCCATCTTTCCAAAGTAAGATTGGTATAAATTTATCATCACGGATATCTGTTTCAATACTATCCTTCAAAATGCGTTGTTTAGTCTAAGATTCAGCTATTCCGTATTCTTTCATCCACCATATATCAATATACTGATTATGACTATCATCAGACAAACACAAACAATTCCCTAACTCCCCTAGCGTCAAGCCCAACAATGGGGTTTGCAGACCACGCGGAGGTGACAAGGACTGCACCTCTTCAGTAAAACTGTTAAATGAGTAAATGTTGTCATTATTTTTGCAACTCATCCAATGAATAACACCATTGATGTTAACCTTACTAAATAATCCACATAGAGGTTCTGGAGCCTTGCCCACATTTTTCCATTTCTCATTACCTCCTAGAGTAAAAATCTCCAATTCAGCAACTTTTGGACTTCCAATAGACTTTCTAACTACTGATCTCAATACTTTAAACTAATCAGAGGCTTTACTAATGCAGAATGCATAAGAAACACATCGAATCCTTTTATCCCATTCGGGCAATTTAACCTCGAAATACTCACCTAAAATAGGAATGCTAATGTAAATTCTATGGTCTACGTCAAATCTCCTACCATTCAATAAACATAGAAATCCATTGCAGGAACCAATTAATGTCATGTTACCCCAAGAAAATTTGGGTGAAGGGATGTGAAACATAGGGCTCAACACAATAGCTCTGTGTACGGGGTGAGAATCATCTACTTTGAGTTCTACTAGTAACCGTACAGAATCATTAATTGAAAGCTAAATGCTGGGAAAATCAGATGATCTTTTTCGGTGATACATGCTAGTAAACAAAGGGTCAGAAGTTAAAATAAGGTACCAAAGTTTACAAACCATCTTACAACGGAAGATGGACTTGATTGTCAATCTTGAAAGAATTTCAATCATAACCACCATTGGAAGGTCCATAATCATGGTGACAAGAGATTCTTCTTCCTTCGAAATCCTCCTTGAAAAGCTTAGAGCTTTGGGCATCCACGACTGTCACTTCCTTTGAACCAAAAGGGTGCTAGTTTTTAGGGTTTGGTCTTATGTATTTGGTGGGCCCTCATATATTATGGGCTTCAAAATTTATAAAATTTATTCCAAGCTAAATGGACTATATAAACTAAGTTAGCTGAATTCTAGAAACTATAAAACAAAGAAAAGTGACTTTCGTAATTCATTATCATGAGTTGAGTGGCTATTTAGATATTAAACTCTATATTATTATGTTTTAGCGAAAGTTAAATAGCTATAAGGAGTTGCGGTAAATTCTTTCGAAGTTCCATAATCTTGATAGGAATATCAAAAACTTGAATTCCATTTTATTAGCAATTTTTTAGGGCTTTAAGTTGGCTCCTGGATAGCTATAGATGGTGTAGGAAAAACGAAAATGGCCGCACTATCCATAATTACTTGAATTTCAAAATGTACTAATAGAAAATTATCATGAGATAAATATTCAAGCTCCTTGCAAAAAGGCAATACAATGCATCTTGATAATTCAATAAGTTGTATTGAAGGACAAAAACCTTTTTTTTCAAACTTGAGATTAATTCCGACCTATTCGTCTATTTGTGGAACTTTTTTAGCTGCATAAAAGTTTCATAAATCCAACACAACAACATATTTGGTGTAATCTCACAAAAGAGATAAAAAAAAATACGACGCAAAAAGAAAGATATTCATTATATACTTACATAGAAACAATTTTGAGTATGCTTTTGACAAAATTGAATAATCGTGCAGTTATTAATTAGCTTGTTAATATGCTTCAACAGTTTGACCTCCAATTTTCTCTTGCTTCTTATGAATGAACAAGCCTCTAATTTATAAGGTCATCTGAGGTTGACCTGACTTGTTTTGCTGCGAAAAATGACTACCTAAAATCAGGGTGGGAGCAAGAATTTTCACTAAATTGATTCAAAATATAAAGAAGTCAAACGAGAACGTTGGCTACACGTACAAAATGGTTTTGCAAAACCATAAAATCAGAATATTAAAAAATAATGGCACGCATGTCCCTTTTTTTAATGGTAGTGACATTGGTGAGCCCAACTTTTAATATATCAAATATACAAACATTTTCTCAAATTTGAGAAACTTTTCCCTTTTTTTAAAACTAAGTTGAGGATTGTAAGTGATTTTCAAATTTGAATAATGAAAATGTTGATGATAATAATAATAATAATAACAATATTAATAATGATTAAAAGAAATAAATAGATAATAATAATGATAATAATAATAATAATAATAATAATGAAATTATCGCAGATTACACAGAAAGTAAAAGAATTTGTAATGAATCACAAAATCAGTGATCGGGTATAAAAAGGTTTGTAAAAGACAAACTTTTAAGGAAATAATTGTTTTACGAATAATCACATATATTTTTTCAGAAAGACTATCTCAAAGGAAAAACATTTTTTTCCTTTTTTTTTGGCCTTCTAAAATATCTCTTAAGTATCCGAAACTTTTTAGAATTACTATCCAAATTAATTTAGAAATACCTTTGGATATCATATGTTGACACCCAATTTTGGCCTAACATTTTCAAAATTCATAACTTTAAAGCTTTATTTATTCAATAGTTCAAAATACATTTTTTATAATTTTGAATAAGCTTATCGATATTTATCGTTATTTCTCAAAATTTCAGGATTTTTATTAGTTAATTTTAATTACATTATTTTTTGTCACAATCAATTGAATATGTTGTGAATATTGCTTCATTGATTAAATCATTATTTTATGTTAAATTGCATTTTTGACATGCCATTCATTTTATTCCTTACGTTTGTTAATATTCATTTTATTTGTTAGTTTTATTAATATTCATTTTTTATGTTCTTAGCGCAGTGTAGAAATATATTTAAATATGGATAAGATTGCATACACACATATTTTGTTAACAAGTGGTTTAGCCCACAGTTTTAATAAAGTGGTATTGTACTAAAGCGGGTTTTCAATTTTCTATTTAAACGGTTTCTTAGTCGTTAAGTTGGTGCTGATGGATAAGATTTTCGATAAGACCATCTCCAAAACATCTCTATTTTATGCTTCATTCTCTATATATGGAGAGTACAATAGAAAATGACCTCTCCAACCCCTCTCCATATTACTCTCTATACTCCATTTATAAAGAGGTGAATAGTAGTTCTCCAAATTTGGAGAACTACTAGTCACCTCTCTATTTCACTTTTAATTATTTTTATGATATCGTTAATTAAGTTTTTATTATTTGCAATATAACATCAAATAATAATAATTTTTCTATTTTATTTTAAAAAAATATTAGCACTTTAAATATGTAATTTAAAATTATTTTTAATATTATATATATTATACAAGACTATTAATTAAGTCTCTAATATTTGAAATTATTTTCTAAGTAATATAATAAATAAAACATATTATTGATAAATATACCACTTTCATCCCTAATTAACAATTTTTCTGATTTTATTTTTAAAAGATTTTTTCACTTTAAATATGTAATTTAAAATTATAATTATTTTCACTATGAAGAATGCACAAAATTACATGATAATTCAAACAATCCAATTTTATGTTATGGTGATAAATGATTAAACTACACTTTTTAATGAGCATGAAAATACATGTAGCAAAGTTTCAAATGGAACAGGGGAGTAAATTAGTATACAAAATAATTGGATACAAGATAAAATTGTTAATTTAAATAATTTTAAGCTACACATAAAAAAAACAAATACAAAAATTGCTCATATGTATTATATAAAATATTTGTCGCATTTATGTTACTTTTTGAAATTTAGAATAAAATATTTTTTTATTAGATGAAGAATTTGAAAAAAGAATAAAATTTTATATTATATGAAGACTATATAGATTATAGGGTGATTATTTGCAAAAAAATAATAATTTCATTTATATTATGAAATAGGGAAACAAAAATGAAATGGAAATAATCATATTATATATACATATAAAAGAGAAGCTTAAGCCCACCTAAGTGGCGCCACCAGAAACCAGAATTCCCTTTTACTTTATTTATTTCCAAAACTAGCTTCCCCTTTCATGAAAAGTTGCGACATTTATGAAGAGTTGCGATTTTTATGAAAAGTTGCGACTTTTATGAAAAGTTGTGACTTTTATGAAAAGTTGTGACTTTTATGAAAAGTTGCGAATTTAATGAAGAGTTGCGACTTTTATGAAAAGTTGTGTCTTTTATGAAAGATTGTGATCTTTTCGAATGGTTGCAACTTTTCGAAATAGTCGTAACCTTTCCGATAAGGCACAATAAACATTCGTTCACACTACCCTTTGTTGTCTATAAAAAGAGGGATTTCCTCTCATTTTAAAACAATGAAAATTCCGAACCTCCTCCTCCTCCTCTTCTTCTTCTTCTTCTTCACAATTAACTATTTGTGTACTTTGCTCCTGTTGAGTGGCTCACTGACACCATTTCATTTTCCCTTACATTATTAATGTTTATTACTACGTAATCTTGTATGTAAGACAATATAGTGTTTTAATTTTAATGATTGATAGATTTTTAGTATTATTTTATAAATTTCGTGGTACTGAATTCCCGCGCGAATCACGGGTAATTTTCCTAGTATTATAATATTGGGGGAGAGAAGAAGATTCCTTTTTAGAAAGTAAAATAAAAAATTGAGTTGAAATTGATTGTCTGAAAACATAGAGAGAACTCAATATTTCAGTGTAAAATGTAGCGTAGGGTTGGAAATGCCTTAAGGGGTGTAATATTTAGATTTTTAGTTTTGAAAAATTCTTTTATTGTTCATTATTTTTTTCGATGATAAACTCTTCGGAGATCCGCCAGAATCCGGCAAGTCTACCACCACAAAAAGACTCATTACCACCCAAAACCACGGTTGTTCACTGCCTCCAGCCGCCAAAAAGGCCACAACCGCCCAAATAGTACCAGAGCCTTTCCTCTCCAGCTAGATCCACTATTCCACCACCATTTTCGAACCATAACAACTCGTTTCTTCCCTACAAACAACCCCATCTCGCGCGTCTCTTTCCATCTCTGCTACCAACAACTCAAACCCAAACCATCACAAAACAACACACACCAAACAATTCTCCAACAAACCCACAACAGCCACCGGAAACAACCCACCATCGCGAGCTTTGGTGAACTCCAGTGAACCATCTCCATTCTTTTTGGCTAGACCAGACCCCGAACCCGTCGAAACCACCACCAAGTTTCGGCGAGCACAACGATGAAAAGATCAACACCAATCAATCAACAGCCCCCAGTCCTTCGGCGAAAACCAAACTCAAATGAACCCCATTTTCCCCTTCTTCTCCAACCTACGAAACCACCAGATTTCAACCTCACCGGTCCAGCTTCACACACCACGATCTACGGCGAGCTCGTGAGTATTGGTGTATATGCATTTTATTATTAAAATTAAATATTAAGTGCATATGTTAGTGGATATAAAATGTGGTAGAAGATGACTATTGGTTCTTGTAAATTATATGACCATTAGTTCTTGTAACTCTCATTGTAATTAGCTTCTTGTAACTCATATGACCATTAGTGTCTTGTAACTTATGTAACATCTATCACATTTATCTACCCAAATTGATACCTCTCGTTCTGGCCATTTATTATATGGAAGACTTATTCACATATAAATAGCTAGTGATGTTTCTTCCTTTGTGAAGTATCTCAAGTAAGAAAAGAAATAATGTAAGAAAGATGAGATTTATATTGAGATTAGTGTAAAGATAGAGAAAGTTATGAGAAACAAAAATATTCATAGTCTTCAGGGGCTGACCCACATAGTGAGGTTCGGGTGCTTGAGTACCCATTCACCCCGACAAAAACTTTATATATGCACATAGAAAATACTGGATAATTGGTATAACACATTCGTTAGCACTGATTATACACAAAGGTCTCATTGTTGAGTTGGTTTTGGAGGTGAATATAAAGATCAATGAGACCCTCCATCGAGTGTTCGAATCCTGGTATCACTGTCAATTTCTTTTTGAAAAAAACAAACTGAAATTTCTTCTCTCATAGTTTTTTTTATTGAGTATATTTTTACAGTTGACTTTTTGTTTGTATTCTTTTAAATTGTTTTTCAACTTTTTTTATTTTTTGTATTTCATTTACTAACTAAACTAAAAATATTAGTAAGCTTCTACAAAGATTTTTTTTTCGGCTTGAGAACCCACAACCATCAAATTCTTGATCTTCCACAGTTAGTCTTCAACTATATTCACTAGACAAAAGAGAATATTTATATGTTGAATGAAGGTGTTCTTTTGTGGAGCTTTGAACTCTTCAACTAATCCGGAGTTGTTTAAGTTGTACACCATTGTTGGGCTATTGTATCCTTGATGGGACAAGTCAAGATATATATTTATGGATCGGTGTAGATTATGACGCATTGAGCTTGAATATCTTAAAGAAAGCAAGATATATGTGCATTAACCTAAAGATTTGTTTATTCATTTTAGTCATTTTATTTTCAACTGTAATATTTTGTATTTGTGGTATATTACACATACAATTTTAAGGAGATTCTTGTTACAGTTTGAAAAATTATGGATATCATGATAGGGATATCAACATAAGTCCGCTCAAATGTCTCTATCTTCTCGTGATCAAACTTGGTTGGATTGTACTTTTTCATCCAGTCATTCCCCCAAAACAAGGTCACATCCACCTACAGGAATGATAAGGAGATCCTATTGGAAGGACCTCTCTTGCATTTTCCACTTAAACCCTTGGCACTGAGTTGTGCACATGACATAGTTACCATTAACTACTATGACTCTTACTAGCGCACAATAACTAGCTTTATAACCTGCTCCAATGACTGTGTGTTGATCAATGAAACCATAAGTGTTTCCTGAATCAATCAACAGGGTGAGGCTCTTATTCTTCACAGTACCACTCACCAGTATGGTATTAACCCCTTGACTACTCCCTGTTAATGCATTTAAACTGATTGCTTCTTGTACTTCATGTTCTATCTCACCTTCAATACTTAGGTCCATATAGGTTGGGTTCTCCACCTCCGCAAATACTCTTTCAGCAGTCTCCACTTCTCCTGTTAAGCAATTCAATTGCTTTGGTCGACACTGATGCCCTATAGTGTACTTGTCTCCACATCGAAAACATAACCTATTGCTTTTCCTGCACTCATAAACTTTAGGACTAAGTTTAAAAGCATTAGGTCTACTGGCTGAGCTTCCTGAGGCCTTTGAAAGGGAATTATAGCTCATAGCAGTAGCAAGCTTAGTGGTAACCTTGTTTCTCCTTTGAACAACTTCAATTGCCTTCTCTTGCATTCTAGCTTTCTCAATTGCCAACTTAAGAGTAGTTGGTTTGAACATCTTTACAGTGAACCTAATTTCTTTCTTTAATACTCCCATGAAACTTTATAGAAAGTGTGTAACACCTCGCTAAGTGAAATATCTGGATTAGAAAGAGTCATTTTTGGAAATAATGAAAAATCTGGAAATTTGTTTAAGTTATGTTAAGTTTGAGTTTTGGGTCAACTTCAAACAACCATAACTCCTAGCTCAGAATGAGTTAGGTGTTCTAGAAGATACCAAAGGAAATACATTTGGATTATCTTTCCAACACCACCAAGTTTGCTTATTTTCAAGTTCGTATGAGAGAGATATACCCATTTGAAGTCGGGCTGCCTAGATAAGGAAAGTCAAAATCGAATTTTAGAAGGGTATTGTGGTGTTTTAACTACCCAATTAATTAAATTCGTTTTTAGTGAATTAATTATGGTCAAAGCTCAATTGGTTAAGTTTGCACAATTGAAAATTCATGCTAGGGCTTTAGAGAGAAGAACTCAAGAGAGAAGAGAAGAGGAAAGTCAAGATTCGTCATTTTCGTGAGTAATTGATTGTGAATTTCGCCAAGGATTCTATCCTACGAGGTATGTGAGACTTTCATAACATTGGGTTCGTTCACCCACGTGCAAAACATGTTTATTTCAGCGTGAATTCGTCCTAAAAAGATTGGAAGTTGAATATTCTTGATGTATGTTCTTGAATTGCTTTCGTTCTTGAATTTGGGTTGAGATTGAGGAGTTTCTTAAGGTTATAGTGTTGATTACTTGAGGTGTTTGAGTTAGATTCTTGTGTATATGTTTTGGGTAGCTGAATCTAAAAAGAAATTGAGAAAAAGAATCAAATATAATCGATTTAAGATCAAAAAATGAGTTGGAAGTTTGTTAGGTTTGACTGGGGGAAAATTGGTGCGGCGTGCCCTCGTAGCGCCAGGAAGGCTGGGGCGACGCGCCAGCAGTGCACCCAACATGGGTCTCTGAACTTTGGGGGATGGCGCAGTGCGCTAACAGTGTGCCAGTAGTGTGCCAGATTCGTCCGCCCCAACCCGTTTTTCATCGTTTAGCCCGTCTGAGTCCTTTGAAAGTATACTAACACTTCCTATTGATTCTAACTTCTATAAATGACTTCTAAACACCTAGAAATAATCCATTAACATGAATCATAACCTTAAATCATAAATTCAAATTCAAGGAAAGTTAAGAGCCAAGTCTAGAGAGTTCTTAGAGTCCTTTCAAGAAGTTTTTTACAAATTTTTTAATCTTGTTTTAAGACTTGAGTTTTGAGTTAAGTAAGAGTAAGAAATGAAATTCATTTCTCCAAAAAGAGTATATGGGAACTAAGTATTCCCAAAGAATAAATGTTTTCACATTTAAACAAGAGAGGAAACATCGATTTCCAAGACAACCTTTGAGTTAGTTTTTGAGTAATTATCTCAAACCACAGAAAGAGTTTCTGTTTTTACACATATGAGTCGAGTATTTTGTGAGTATTATTGAGCACTGTTATGGTGATAAGTTCATAATAACTCAAGTCTCCATAAACCATGAAGCCATCGTGGGTAGAAAGGTCATACTTTTTAGATGATTCCTTAGTGCTTCTTAGCATAGACTAGTGGATCAAGTTAGTTGAGGCGTTCTTTATCCCGACAAGTTATAGGACAATTCTGGCAGCGTGGGTGAGAGGTTGTATCATCACATTGCTCATAGTAATAGTTGTCGATTAGAGAAACTCCTAGAAAGTTATATTATTTTATTATATATGTATATTGAAATGTTTCGTACTGTTTGAAATGCTTCATATAAACTACTTCTTTGATGTTATTTAATTCTACATTTGAGTTGGGTATCCATGAGTTTGAGTAAAGTTAAGGGAAGTGTTTCTTTCAGATTCCAGTTCAAGCTTATGTATTGTTTAGAATTCCCCTAACATGCTCACACATTCAACGTACTGATGCCATTTGGCATGCATCTTTTTATGATGCAGATACAGGTAACCAGGATCAGCATCCAGTGCCTCGTTGATCCAGTTGAGCACTCAAAGTCAGTTGGTGAGCCTCCTTGCTTTTCGTAAGATTCCTTTTTTATTGTTTTGATTAGTTAGTTCCTTAGGATGTCATGGGTCTTGTCCCGACGTCCATCTCAGTTGTTAGAGGCTTCATAGATAGTTAGTTAGTTCATTTGACATTAACTTGTTATACTTTATGTTGAATCTTGAGTTGCCTCTTTGGCTAAGTTGAATGTTATTTCTAAACTTTCTCAGTTTATCTATCCAGACAGTTTATTTATGATTGTATTTAAGTACATTTCGTGTTGAGTAAGTTTTCCTCTAAGAGTCTTGCTAGGCCAAGGGTTTGCTTAGGGCCAACAATGGTTCTCGAGTGTCAGTCCCGCCCAGGGTATAGTTTCGGCGGCGTGACAAAGTATGCATTATTGAGTTGTTGATTCCTCCAAGCATTTGCGCTTTAAGGTCCTCAAATTTTCCTAGAAATTCATCTACTGAACCTGTTTGAACCAGCCTGTTAAACTGTTCAACAATGTCATCCAACAACTCATCTTCAAACTAACTAATCAACTCTTCCTTGAAATCCACCCAATTAACCAACCCTCTACTCAGTACTAAAGAGTGAAACCAAGTCTCTACTAACCCATTCAAATGCAATGCAACTACTTCTACTTTATGATGCTCATATGTTCTATACAAGTTGAAATACCTTTCACACTTTAGGAGCCAAGCCTTAGGTTCATGACCTTCAAAACTAAGTAACTCCCACTTGGGAGGGGGAAAGTGAACCATCTGTAGCCTGTTTGGCCTTTGTTACTAAGCCGGATTAGGAAGTATGTCGTCTACTTGTTGGTATTCCTCATGGGCTCGATTAGGTACTCTCTCGAGATTTGTTAGTCAATCAAGGATGAACTCCAACGTTTCTTGGATCACCGTATGTGTATTTCGAATCTCCTGTTGATTAGCCAGTACCTCCGTTTAGACCTCGTCATATCTAGCTAGCTTTTCCTCCAACATCCTAGCTTTTGTTCCGTCAGCCATTCTCTACCACATAGGTCGCTCAGAAGTTACGCTGATACCAATTATCAGGATCTTAATAAAGACATGACTGTAATTAACAAATAAGAAAAGAAACTCTTATTTTTGGGACAATTTTGTCACGCCCCAAGACTACCCCCGAGACGCGGACACGGGACCTAGGACCACAAGTGATCCCAAGCTAACCCTGTTGGCATGATCATGAGCATAGTAAAGATAATAAACTGATGTGGAAGCTAAATCGTAAATAAAAATGAAAAGATGGGGAATAACAATATACTATAACTGAGATAAATGATAACTGATGAGTTTAATACAAAGAAAATATTAACTCAATACTAAGTTGAATCTACCTATGTCTGGAAATAGCCTCTAACTGACTAGAAATGCTGGGAAAGGCCCCAAGTAAGTCTAGAAAAACTGAAACTAAAGGACTAAAAATATTAAAAAGAAACTCATGACTATTGTCCTCGAAGAATGAGGACTCACCACTGATTTTGTTGACCTGGAGATCGGGAACCGATCTAAGCATGATCTGGATGCTGAGAACCTGAACCTACATCACAGGAAAATGTAGTGCACGTATGCGTCAGTACTTGAAAGTTACTGAGCATGCAGGATATAGTAAAGCTGAAATAACATATAACTGAACAAAGCAATAAAACAATGATATAATCTGAACATGATATAAATAATGAATACTGAACTAACTGGATGCAATGTCCAAATTTATAACATGTTGAGACTGAATACTGACTGAACAGTAAATGGGGTCAATGCATTAGAATCTGACTGAACTGTGGGATCTACTAATAACCGATAATAAAATCACATGAGCTAAATGTGGAGTCCGATGTATACGCCCCATCGAGAGGACGCAATATACCCTGCCAAAGGTATAGAGGCATGCTGGTGTGATCACTGAAATGATTCCCACAGAGGGTACTTGTTACCTGCGTGGCTAGTAGTTCTGGGACTATTTGGGTACGTTAAACCCTAGTCCAACTCGGTATTATGCTACTCCCAATGGATTAAGTAATTAACACATTATGACTAAATTTCTGTAAGTTAATGGATAGCTCGAACTGAACATGCAAACAGAGAATGCAACAATTAATCTTATAATGAATACTGAAATATCTTACCTCGCATGTATAATTCAAGAACTAAAAAAATACATAGCTAGGGTTCTGGATTTCATGCAATAAACTGAATATTAACATACTAATATGATTTGGAGCATTTAAATAACTAAGTCATGATGGTCTGTTGAAATTCTAGAAACCCGAGGTGTGTTCATAATCATGGAATCAAGAATCTGACTGAATTCTAAGGACCTAATGGGCGAAAGGAATCCACTATTGAAATCCTACATACCTGGTGACAAATTTCATGGAGAAATCCTTTGATTTCTGGGCTGGAACTGAAGAAAACTTATTGCATTCTTGAACTAGGGTTCTTGACTTCTTTCTCCTCTTAGCATTTTAATTTTCTAAGTTTTGATTAATGACTTGACTTAGGTAAGTTCTAGTTATGTTTATAGGCTTAAACTAACTAAAACCTCATAATTTAGGGTCTAAACGACGTAGCTTAGGGGTCCAACGAAATAGGAAAAGACCAAAAACCCCTTGACTTAACTACTGTCGAAGTGATCGACGGACGGGACCTATGGGCCATGGATCGAATGACGGTCCGTGCTGGTCGGCCGTCGTTTGCATTAGAGGCTGAGTAAAAGGGGGTCTCGATCCATGGACACAGACCACGGACCCTGGTCTGACCTATAGACCGTGGGTCGAGACTTAGCCGATTTTCTGAGTTGGGTTTAGGGAGGGGTTGTAGTGGTGAACAACGAACCACCAACAGGGGCCATTGTCTGACCTACGGTCCGTAGATGGAAATCGTAGGTTGCACCTGTAATTTCTAAAAATCTGCATTTTGGCCTATCTAGGATACGGGGTGTTACATTATCTCCCCCTTGAGAACATTCTTCTTCGAATGAAGACTAAACTAGCTGAAATAGAGGGAAAGGGCTGCAATCCCTACCACTTAACACTGAAAACTGAATTTCTGACTAAACTGAGTTCCAAGAACATGAAAATACGCTGAAAATGCAACTACAAAATGAAGGAACATGAATCTAAGACTAAATTTAGGCATGAATGACTGAAAAACTGAAGAGGAACTATTACCTTAAGCTGGAGTGGAATCAGAAGGAAAGATGTGAGGATACTTTTCTTTCATGGCCGCTTCTGCTTCCCAAATGGCTACCTCTACGGACTGAATCCTCCACCGAACCTTGACTGAAGCAAATTCTTTGTTTCTCAACCTTTTAACTTGACGATCAAAAGTCTCAACTGGTACATCTTCATAAGAAAGGCTATCTTTTACAGCCACAGTCTCTAATGGCACTACAGATATTGGATCACCCACACACTTCTTCAAAAGTGAAATGTGAAAGACTGGATGCACTGCTGCTAAATTTGCTAGCAACTCTAACTCATATGCCACTTTACCAATCCTTTTCAAGATCCGGTAAGGGCCTACATATCTGGGACTAAGCTTCCCTTTCTTGCCAAATCTCATCAGCCCTTTCATAGGTGACACTTTCAGGAAAACCCAATCATCAACTTGGAACTCTAGTTCCCTTTTTCTCATATCTGCATAAGACTTCTGGCGACTCTGGGCAGTCTTAAGTCTATCTCTAATGAGTTGCACTTTCTCCATAGCATCAAAGACTGAATCTGGTCCTATCAAGGTTGCTTCACCTACTTCAAACAAACCAAATAGAGATCTACAGCTACGCCCATACAATGCCTCATAAGCGGCCTTCTGAATGCTGGAATGGTAAGTGTTGTTTTAGGCGAACTCAATAAGAGTAAGGTGATCGTCCCAACTACCCTTGAAGTCGATCACACAAGTTCCCAACATGTCCTCTAAGGTCTAAATGGTACGCTCTCCCTGACCATCCGTTTGTGGATGAAATGTTGTGCTAAGGTTAACCTGAGTA
Source organism: Solanum boliviense (assembly GCA_029582625.1). Classification (NCBI taxonomy): domain Eukaryota; kingdom Viridiplantae; phylum Streptophyta; class Magnoliopsida; order Solanales; family Solanaceae; genus Solanum; species Solanum boliviense. Next base: position 26,256 of record JAJOOJ010009662.1, read on the forward strand.
CCAAGACCCTTCTGAAATGATAGACAAAGGAACCCTATGCAACCTCACAATCTCATTAATGTAAAGCTTGGCATAATCCTCCACCGAATCTGTAGTCCTGACTACCAAAAAGTGAGAAGACTTAGTAACCCTATCAACAATCACCCAAATGTAGTCATGTTGTCTGTGAGTATGAGGTAAACCTGTGATGAAGTCCATGTTGATAACTTCCCACTTCCAAGTAGGAATGTCAATCTCTTGAGTCATGCCTCCTGGTTTCTGTTGTTCTACCTTGACTTACTGGCAATTGGGGTACTTAGCCACAAAATCTCTTACATCTCTTTCATACCATTCCACTAATAGACTTCCCGTAGATCATGGTACATCTTAGTGGCACCTGGATGGATAAAATATCTGGAGTTATGGGCCTCTGCAAGAATATTCTGTTTCAACTCGCCCACATTAGAAACACATAATCGACCCTGGTAACGAAGTACACCATCTCCCACTTGGGAGTAAACCTCCACTCTCTGATTGTGGATTGCACCCTTAAGCTCAAGCTAGATTGGATCACTATCTTGCTTTTCCTTAACCTCTAGTGCCAAATAAGATTATGCCCCATTCTAAACCGTTAGACCACCATCTGAAATGCTCATAAGGCGAACTCCTAGGTGATCAAGTCTATGAACATCCCTTGCTAGCTCCTTTCTTTCTTCCTCAACATGTGCTACACTAACCATGGATAATCTGCTAAGAGCATCTGCTACTACATTCGCCTTACCCAGATGATAATGCACGCTCATATCATAATCTTTGAGGAACTCAAGCCACTTTCTCTGGCGAAGATTCAACTCTTTCTGGGTGAATACATACTGAAGGCTCTTATGGTCTGTGAACACATCTACATGAACACCATACAAGTAGTGTCTCCAAATCTTGAGTGCAAACACCACTGCTGCAAGCTCGAGGTCATGAGTCGGATAATACTTCTCATGCACCTTAAGCTGTCTCGAAGCATAAGCTATAACTTTGCCTCACTGCATTAACTCACAGCCTAGGCCGACCCTGGATGCATCACAATAGATCACATAACCATTTGAACCCTCTAATAGAGTCAAGACATGAGTTGTAGTCAACCTAGTTTTCAGTTCTGCGAAGCTTTTCTCACAATCATCTGACCACTGGAAATTAACCTTTTTTTCTGAGTCAACCTAGTCAATGGTGAGTCAATAGATGAAAATCCTTCCACGAACCGTCTGTAATAGCCTGCTAGACCCAAGAAACTTCTGATATCTGTAGTTGAGGTAGGTCTGGGCCATTGTTTCACTGCTTCTATCTTCTGGGAATCTACTCGAATTCCTTTACTAGACACAATATGCCCAAGGAAGGCGACTGATTGTAACCAAAACTCACACTTGTTAAATTTTGCAAATAACTAGCGATCTTTGAGAGTTTGCAGAACAACTCCCAAATGACTCACATGTTCTTCCTCATTCCTAGAGTAAATGAGGATATCATCAATAAAGATGATAACGAACAAGTTTAAGTACTGCTTGAATACTCTGCTCATCAAATCCATGAAAGCTGCAGGAACATTGGTTAGCCTAATAGACAGGACTACAAATTCATAATGACCATACCGAGTTCTGAAGGTTGTCTTCGAAATGTCACTATCTCTGACTCTAAGCTGATGATAACCTGATTTGGCGTCTATCTTTGAGAAATGACTAGCACCCTGAAGTTGGTCAAACAAGTCATCAATCCTGGGGATGTGATACTTATTCTTGATTGTGACCTTGTTCAACTGCCTATAATCAATGCACATTTTGAGAGAACCATCTTTCTTCTTTAGGAACAACACTGGTGCACCACATGACGAAATACTAGGTCTGATGAAGCCCTTATCTAGAAGGTCTTTCAACTGCTCTTTCAATTCCTTCAGCTCAGCTGGAGCCATTCTTTAAGGAAGAATAGACATAGGCTGGGTATCTGGAAGGAGATCAATCCCAAAGTCGATTTCCTTTTCAGGAGGAACTCCGGAAGATCATCTGGAAACTCATTGACTACAGGGACTGACTCAGGAGTTGGGGATTCAGAACTAGAATCCTTAACCCGATCTAGATGATAGAGACAACTGATAGAGATCATCTTTCTGCCTTAAGGTAAGAAATAAATCGACCCATAGGCGCTAAGCTACTACCCTTCCATTCTAAGATTGATTCATCTGGAAACTAAAAACGAACAATCCTAGTTCTACAATCAACTGAGGCATAACAGGAATGTAACCAATCCATGCCTAGAATGACATCGAAGTCTACCATTTCTAACTCTACAAGATATGTTGAGGTGACTTTCTAAGAGACTGTGACAGGGCAATTTCTGTATACCCGTCTAGCTATAACTGGGTCATTGACTGGAGTAGAGACTGAGAAGGGTTTTGAAAGAGTTTCTGGGCTAATGTTGAATTGGATTGCTATATAAGGAGTTACAAAAGACAAAGTAGCCCCTGGATCTAACAATGCATAAACATTAAGATCAAAGACTCGTAACGTACCAGTGACTACATCAGGAGAATCTTCCTCATCTTGACAAGCCTGAAGAGCATATGGCCTGTTCTGGCGTTGTTCGCCACTTGTACCAGATGAGTTACCCTGCTGAGTCGGGCGACTTATTGGTGCTTCTGAAGTTGTAGACTGATCTCTACCATTACTTCTTCCTTGCCCCTGTCTAGAAGGACAATGACTGACCACACCCAAAACATCCGTCCTTGCCTGCAAGGCACTCGCCCGGATGGTTCTTGTTACATTTCGGGCAATTTGGGTAAGTTTTGGTGCCTGAAACACTACCTTGAGACTTAGAGCCTGACGCCCTACCTTTCTTATTGTTACAGAACCTGGGGGATGGAACACTAGCTGATGAAGGGGCTGGAGTCGAAGACTTCTGCTAAAACTGCGAGCGATTTGCACCACCCAATTTCTGTTGGGAATACTCGTAGTTACCTGTTCTTGCTTTCTTAGTCTCCTTATCTTGTTCCCTAAGCTTATCACCCTCAACCTGCTGAGCATGAGTCATGAGCCAAGAGATGTTCATGTCTCCCAACAACCTACCATTCCTGCACTCTGTTTTCACTAAGTCTGACACTCCATATAGAAAGTAATTCATCTGGACCCTGGAATCAGTAACCATGTGAGGAGCATACCTAGAGAGTTGGTTAACTTGAGCCCATACTCTTGGATAGTCATGTTACCCTGCCTTAAGTTCAAAAATTTCTAGGCCCCTTCTTCTCTCAACTCTATGGGGAAAAACCTGTCCAGAAAGGTTTCGCTGAAACAATCCCAGGTAATAGGAGCTACATATGTACCCATGTTCTCCTTCCACTGGGTATACCAGATATGAGCCATATCCTTAAGTTGGTAAGATGCTAACTCAACCCGATCATTCCCAGGTACCTGCATCACTTCATAGATCCTCTTGACCTCATCAATGAAGCTTTGAGGATCTTCTCCAACTTGCGATCCTAAGAATTCTAGCTGATACATCCTAACAAAGTCTCGCACCCTAGCTGCAGCTGACCCAACATTGGCATTTATCGAAATTGGAGCCCGTTGATTGTTCTGGTTGGCCACACTTTTAGCCAACATTTGAATAGCGTTCCTGAATTCTACATTCGACACTTCTTGAATAGGGACTGGAGGAGCTGCGTTTGTGTTCCTGGCATTAGCTCTACGAGGAGACATGATCACTGAAACGTAAAACGTCGAGTTAGAATGGAATTTAGATCATACCTTACGCAAAATAAGAGTAACAAGAAAATGAAGATTTCCTAAAACACTTTGTAGCCTCCCCCTCATTAAATATGGGGCACTTCACACCCATGAAAAAGACTCTACTTAGTGTGGCTTTTCAGACATCCTAGGACACTTAAACCTAAGACTCTAATAGCAAGTTTGTCACGCCCCGAGACTATCCCCGAGACACAGACATGAGACCTAGGACCAAAAGTGATCCCAAGCTAACCCTGCTAGCATGATCATGAGCATACTAAAGATAATAAACTGATGCAGAAGATAAATCATAAATAAAAATAAAAAGATGGTGAATACGCATATACTATAACTGAGATAAATCATAACTGATGAGTTTAATACAAAGAAAATATTAACTCAATACTAAGCTAAATCTATCTATGTCTGAAAATAGCATCTAACTGACTAGAAATGTTGGGACAGGCCCTAGCTAAGTCTAGAAAAACTGAAACTAAAGGACTAAAAATACTGAAAAGAAACTCATGACTACTGTCCTCGGAGAATGAGGACTCACCACTTATTCTGTTGAACTGGAGATCGAGAACCGATATAAGCGTGATCTGGATGCTGAGAACCTGAACCTACATCATGGGAAGATGTAGTGCATGTATGTGTCAGTACTTGAAAGGTACTGAGCATACAGTATAGAGTAAAGCTGAAATAACATATAGCTGAACAAAGCAATAAAGCAATGATATAATCTGAACATGATATAAATACTGAATACTGAACTAACTGGATGCAATGACCAAATTTATAACATGCTGAGACTGAATACTGACTGAACTGTAAATGAGGTCAATGCAATAGAATGTGACTGAACTGCGGGTTCTACTAATAACCGATAATGTAACTACATGAGCTAAATGTGGAGTCTGATGTATACGCCCTATCGAGAGGACCCAATATACCCTGCCAGAGGTATAGAGGCATGCTAGCATGACCACTGAAATGATGCCCACAGAGGGGACTTACAACTTACATGGCTAGTAGTTCTGGGACTATTTGGGTACGATGAACCCTAATCCAACTCGGTATTATACTACTCCCAATAGATTAAGTAATTAACACATTATGACTGAATTTCTGTAAGTTACTGGATTGCTCGAACTGAATATGCAAACTGAGAATGCAACAATTAATCTGATAATGATGCATTCATAAACTGAGGCATGTATAAATGAATACTAAAATATCTGACCTAGCATGTGTAATTCAAGAACTAAAGAAATACATAGCTAGGGTTCTTGATTTCATGCAATAAACTAAATATTAACATACTAATATGATTCGGAACATTTAAATAACTAATTCATGATGATCTGTTGAAATTTAATAAACCCTAGGACTATTCATAATCATGGAATCAAGAATCTGACTGAATTCTAGGAACATAATGGGCAAAAAGAACCTACTAGTGAAATCCCACATACCTGGTGACGAATTTCAAGGAGAAATCCTTTGATTTCTGGGATGGAACTGAAGAAAACTTGTTGCGTTCTTGAACTAGGGTTCTTGACTTCTTTCTCCTCTTAGTGTTCTAATTTTCTATGTTTTTATTAATGATTTGACTTAGGTAAGTTCTAGTAATGTTTCTAGGCTTAAACTGACTAAAACCTCATAATTTAGGGTCTAAACGACGTAGCTTAGGGGTCCAACAAAATAGGAAAAGACCAAAAGACCCTTGACTTAACTGTTGTCAGAGTGATCGGTGGACGGGACCTATGGGCTGTGGATCGAATGACTTTCTGTGCTGGTCGGCCATCGTTTGCATCAGAGGCTGGGTAAAGGGGGCCTCGATCCACGGACCGTGGGTTTGTCTGTGGGTTGAGACTTAGCCGATTTTCTGAGCTGGGTTTGGGGAGGGGTTGCAGTGGTGAACCACGGACCACCAGCACGGGCCGCGGTCTGACCTATGGTCAGTGGATGGCAACCGTGGGTTGCACTTGTAACTTCTCAAAATTTGCATTTTGGTCTATCTATGATACAGGGTGTTACAAATTTTCTGATTATATTCAATAGGAAAACTGGATATTAACTACAAGGAATTGAAAAACTGAATTAGTCTATAATAACTAAATTACTGGGCATCCATGGTGAGTCTCGAATCTATAGAAGGAAGAAAAAGATATGAAGTTAGAAAAGAAAAAAAGAACAGAGGAGAGAGCGAGAGTACGAGAAAGAGGAGGAATATTTTACCAGAATTATCGCTAAGTGATTCCTTCCTTCTAGGTTGTTATATAACTACTGATGCTCACTTAATTAATGACTCGTGCTTTCAGCCATTAATTTCAGACTCAGTTATTATTCAACAATTCGACTTCGATTTCCACTGCGGCCATTCCTTTATTTGCCTACTTAATTCTACTGAGTTGGGTAGGATCATTACAATATTTTTCATAAATCATGCATAACAATCATATATCATATTCATAACTTCCAAAGCTTTCTTCAAATATGAATAGTCAAATCATGAATAATGCAAGAGTTCATATGAACTTGATTGAAAACTACATAATTGAATCTAAACATGCATAGAAAGATTGAAATTGAACAATTAACTCCAAATCAAATAAGACCCATGGAAATTGCATGAATCCTAATAAAAATTAGGTGACTTTGAATTGGAAGAATTTAGATCTTTTGGGACCCAATCGATGAATGAAAATCCATTGGTGAATTCCCACATACCTTGATAAGCAAATCCTAAATGCAATGGAGAAAAAAAGAGTCTTGAAGCTTGAAACTCTAACTTTCTTCCTTCAGCTTGAGAGAATTGGAGGGGATGAACTTGGATAAAAATGGGTATTTGAGAGGATGAAATGGTTTTTGGTAGATTTAGGAGTTGAAAGGTTGTAATAGGTCTTAAAATTAACGCCAAAATGATGTAGTATAGGTATTAATATATAGGAAAAGACCCAAATACCCTTAAGAAATAAATGCAGGAGGACTCTATGGTTTGGACCTATGGATTGTAGAACATTCTACGAACCGTACCCATCAACCGTAGGTCAAGATACTGGGATACAATATTGGCCAACTTTCTATGAAACCCTTCTACTAGCCATCAAACATTCTACTGTCCTTAGATCGCATTTGTAGTCCTCAGCTTTGAGTCCAAAATTTCACCAAGTTTGTTTCAATTCTACAAAACCATCCGACGACCCATCAAACTTACTACTATCCATCCAATTCACTCGTAGGTCAAATTTCAAAAACTTGTATTTTCTCCAAACCTATCTCAACTTCCAAGACTCACCTTCTATGGCTCGTAGACCGTTTTACAGTCCATAGATGGGACTCATCAATCATAGTACCAGTATCGAAAAACTAAACTTTCCCTTCTTAATCCAACTTTCCAATTTCTAAGTTGTTACACTGCGTTGACGGAATTCTCATTCAAGCTCATTTACTCAGAATCTTGACTAAAGTCACGTTTTGGACTTCACTTAATATTTAAAACACCAAATTGCACAAACTCGCATAGAGAGCCTTGAGAGTCATGCCAGCCATACTAATAACTTAAAATGATTCTTCTAGAGCTGATGAAATTGTCAGAATTGTATTCTCAGATCATCTTCTTGAATTTTAGATAACTAATGACCATTCAAGTTTCAAAAGCTCCAAAACACTAAAACTCGCATAAAACCAAAAGAACGACGAGGTGACCGAACTGTCAGTCCCAACATCACTATAGAAGCACTCTTAATGAAGAATTAGAGGCATAATCACAAATATTATCTGGAGGGTCATTACAAAACTTGTCCCCCATGATAGTCTTTAGCTTTTTAATGGTTGGAATGTATCTAGTCGTTGCAGTGAAATTACTGCAAACATTATCACCGTGAACTTCTTCTCCTTTGGTTCGTAAAAAACAACTTCTGTGACACTTTGAATCAAGATCTGTACATCTTTCTAAACTAATATCATTTGAAAATTATATGTATCCATAAAATACTGAATATAATCCATAAAAATGCTATCTTCAGTCAAACACAGACAATTCCTCAACTCTGTAAGCATCATATATCAATTGTTGAGTTTGGTTTTAGTGACTGCAATCATTTTAACATAATATGTTACCTAGTTTTAGGATAATTTGAATTGTAAGTATTCGTTTGGTTGTTTTGATTGGTTACTTAGCTTCTTTTTTGAATTTTTCTTATGCAATTTTTTTGCAGATTATTTTATCATGTTGGCTATTTAAAGCCCTATTATGCTTAATGAAAACATCGACAGACATTTTAATCAATACTCTTTGCTTCCCCATTTTTCAAAAACTCCAACAACGGTATCAAGAGCTTCATTGATCTTACGGGATCTGTGAAATCTTCCAAAGAACTACAATGTTACTTTAACCTGCATGGGCTATTTTTCAATCCATTTAACCCGTCAGGGCTACACATTTTAACTCGTTAGGGATACTATTTTTTATATGTGCTTTTTACAATGCACAAGATTTTCTAAACAAATTTTTAACCAAAAATAATGGCAAGCAACAGTCTCTTTTTGAATTCCTCAAAAAATTTCATTAGTGAAAACTATCAGATATAGTCAGTAAAACTGAAATCATATCTTGAAGCCTATGATATGTGGGAAGTTGTAATGAAAGATATACCCTTAAAAGCTCTCCCTAAAAATCCCACGGTTACTCTAATTAAATCTTATTTCGATGAAAAAAACCAAAAATTCAAACCCAAAACTGTAATTCAAAATTTGAGTCGTGGATACGATCTTTTCTATAATCATTGCTTGTGAGACGACAAAAGAAGCTTGTGAATTTTTTTAAAAAAATATCAAGGAAGTGCCCGAGTTAGAAAAATGTAAATTTTGAATTTGAAAAAGGATTTTGAATCTCTTAGGATGCAAGAGGATGAAACTATTGTTAAGTATTCTAACAAGATTTCTTTGATTGTTACTAATATCATATTGCTTGGCAGTGATTTTAAAGACGACATAATAGTAGAAAAAAATTCTTGTGACAATTTCAAAGAGATTCAAGTCTAAAATTTTGTCTCTAGAAGAGTCTAAAGATATCTCTAATATCTATGTCAAAGATCTAATAAGTACTCTTCAAGCACAAGATCGAAGAAGAGACTTCATGCAAGATAATGTTACTAAGGGTGTTTCTAATGCACAAAAAAATGTAATTATCCTCTTTGCAAATATTGAAAATGGAAAACACACTTAGAAACTTTTTATTGGTGGAGACCTGATGCAATATGTTGAAATTGCAGATAAGCTGGTCATTTTACAAAAGTGTGCAAACTTACGGACAATATTCAAGGACAAGTTGTAGAAGTAGTAATCAAGGTGAAGCAATTTTTTTAAATTGCAGTATCTAAAGAAAAGAAGGAGCGTTCAGTTTGTTTTTAGTTACTGTAGTCATTTTTTAACATAATAAGTAACCAACGTTTAGTATGAACTTGAATTTTAAATATTTGTTAAGTTCTTTTAATTGTTGAGATTGTTTAGCCTTTTTTCAATTTTTTCTATGCCAATTTTCTGCAGATTATGTTATCAAGTTGACTATTTGGATCTCTATTATGCCTAATAAAAATATTGAGAGATCTTTCAATAAATACTTTTTGCTTCCCAATTATTTAAAAACATAAATATCAACGTACTGACTATAATTAGTAATACACAACATAGACAATTCCTCAATTCCACTAGCGACAAGCAATATGATGGTGTTTCAAGACCATGCGGGGTTGGAAGGGACTTTACCTCTTCTTTCAAACTATTAAGGGATTATATGATGTCATTTTTTTCTCAGTCCATCCAATAAACAACACCATTGATGTTAGCTTTAATAAATGAAATCTAGACCATATTCCTCAGATGAAAACTAGGGTACATGTGTTCCACATGAGTTCTTAACGTAGTAATTCCAATAATCCTAACTCTATCCTAGTGTTATCATTCAAGGTTGGTAAGTTATGTATCTCTAAGTGATTGGTCCTCCAAATAGGGAATTTCACGACACAACTTGGTTCGTCTACGAGAGTATGCGTTACTAACCCTTACCCTGAACCCAGGTTAGCCTTTGCAGTAAGTGGGTCAAGCTATTAGATAGCGGATTATCACGTCTAAATCTCCATTGTTTAATCCCTTTCTCATTCGTTACCTCTTTGGTTCGGCAAGTATGAATGAGGCGAGTTCTAACGTTTTGCACTATTAAAAAGAATTCTAAATGGAAGGATTAACAACACATGCATAAACACTATTCAAGTATTACTTAGTTATTGGTTTTACTTTGTTAATTACTCATGGATCCCACAACCCTAGGTGTGGATTTAGCTATTCATGAGTTTGAAATAGAAATCATGAACTTACAATTGGAATAGATTGAAATCTGAAATCTACAATTGAAAATCAAAGGCAAATTGCATTAACAATCTTTAAGAATTAAAATGCCAAAAATGTTTGCACAAATAATCCTAAAGCTAAAGTAAAGTTTCACAAAAGGTCTAACAACCCAAAAATGAAAAATACAACTTATCTTTATAGAAACTAAGTCCTAAACCAAGTAGGAAAAGAGAACATAAGAAAATCTTAACTGAACAGTTTCGATCGACGGCAGCCAAATGATGGTTCGTGGTTCAATCAACCATCCATGGTTAGTTCCGTAAGTCAGCAGTTGGCCAAAATCATGTGGTCTTCAAATGACGGTCTTCACCTACGGCTCGTAGGAATATGCATGGTCCGTCCTATCTCTCCGTTGTTCAAGTACCTAAACTAGTTTTCTCTGAATCAAATGACAACTATCATCCAAGGTCCTTCACTCTGACGACGTGGCATCGTTAGCCTCCGTAGTTCCACCCTTGGTCAAACTCCTTGAACACTCCAACTACAGCCTCACCTACGGCCCATCAAGTAAACGACGGCTCGTGATGAGCTCATTTGTTGCCAAAATCCTGCTAGTTCAGCTATATTGAACTCTAACTGCTTCAAAATGATATCCTGCAAAATTAGACCAAAAAACCATCATATGTAGTAACAAAAATGCCTAAGACGTATGCAAACTTCAAGTATAATGTATCAACAATACCAAAAATTCACGGTACATCAAACCTCAAAATACACTCCCAAAAGAGGACTGCTAATGTGAACTGAATACTGAACGGTATCCTTCCAACCATTCAACAGGTGAAACCATTACTAAAACCAATTAGTATCATGTTTTGTTTAGATAAAGTGTGTGTAGGGAGGTCAAACTTAGGGATTAACATAGTGTCTCTATTTAGGGGGTGAAAATCATCGTCTTTGAGTTCCAAAAGTAATCAGACATCATCATTTATTGAATGAAAAAATTTGGGAAAATTAAATGATCTTTTGTGATACATGTCAGCAAATAAAGGATCGAAAGTTAAAAGATAACATCATAGTATAAAAATAATCGTACAACAGAAAATGGACTTGATTGACAATTCATGAAATAATTTCGACCATAATCACCATTAGAAAGTCCATAATCCTTTTGACATGAGCAATGCTAATTCCTTCAAAAAAGAAAAAAAAACCCTTTAAAAGCTCAGAGCTATTGGAATCCATGGATGTCACTCAATTTGAACAAAAATGGAGCTAGTTTTGAGGGTTTTAGTCTTATGGATTGGCTGGACTTTCATATATACTGTGCTCCAAGATTTTGGAAATTTATTTTAGATAAAATTATTATATATGCTACTTTGAGTTCCACAAGTAACCAAACAGAGTTATTGATTGAAAATAATTATTGAAGTCTAACTATCCCATAGCTAACATTAGGTTTTTTTTCCTAGTATTATTTCTTGGACTTACTTAGGCTTTAGTAATTAATGACAAAAGGTGGAAACTGAAAAAGCCATTGTTTGTCATATTGAGGAGTTAGATGACATTAAGTATCCTATATTTGATTAACATTTTGTTCTACTTATGGAGTAGAAATGATCACCCTCTACTCTTTGTTAATCCCAATGCAATATTAGTAAACTATCTTCCTTGCCTAAATTCCATTGATGATAAATTTACCCATTATTACTATTTATTTGGTTTTGAAACAGATGACAAAAAGTACAACAGTTTGATGATTAGTATTCCGCTAAAGATTTTCTCACCGCAATATATTGGGTTTTAACTCTTTATTCAAGTGAATCGTGGAGAAAGAGTAAAAGTGCACCATGTTCATTGTTTCTGCTACTTTCCGAAGGAGTTTGCCTCGAAGGAGCCATCTATTCCGTAGGGACTCATAATAAAAGATTCATAGTGGAATTTATTCTTAAGAAGGAGAATTTAAGAATTATGAAATTTTAGAAAGATGTAATAGATGTTCCGACAAGAAAGTTTTATAACTTGATAGAAGTGAAAACAAAATTAGCAGTCATTGATCGTTCAAGATGGGATGTGGGGGAGTTTACTTTGTGGATTTTTTCGGAATTGCGAAATTTAAGGAATGGGAGAATCAAACTATCATATTTTCTGAGGCATTTTGTTCCTAAGTTGCTCGGATTCGGGTGCGGGTGTCCGATACGGGTGCGGATCTAAAGGCCGGATTCTTCATGATCTAATTTTTAAGATTTAGGGATATGGATCCATGAATAAATAAGGGTGTGTGGATTTGCCTACAAATAATCAGAATATCTAAAAATAGAGTTATGAAACCCAAATTATGAGATGTTATATGCAGAACTTGAGGAGAATCCTGGATGGAGATCAAAGGAAAAAGTGTAACCTAGAAATTTCTATATAAAAGATATTCCATTTCCTTCAATTCACCTTAGCTTTTGTATTGATTACAGACACCATTAAAATTGTCCAGATTTTCCCCAAAATTTTGTCAAAATATGCAAAATCATTTGAATGAATCGAACACAAATTCCACACCCGCACCCACACCCACATCGTATTAACACAGGTGCAACACCAAAAGTGAAGAGTCAGAGCAACTTAGCATTTTTCTAGCTTGAAAACATATTTCGAGGGTTGCTTTGGTAGCGTACACCTTATGGTGAGAGTGTTTTCATAGCTTACAAGCAAAATTTGGATTACATTTTTTTATATTCAGAAGAAAAGTTAGAGTGAAATTAAAACAACAGAGCTTGCAAAAAATATTGAGATCATTCGTATCTGTAGTCTTGTACATAGACTTTTTTCTTGTTTTGAAATTTATTATTTTGGAGGGTAACTAGTTTGGTTTTTGGTATTAATTCTTTTGGAAGACATCACCGTATATATATATATATATATATATATATATATATAACTACGAGCCCTCTCTCGTTGTTGTTCCCGGACCACCCATCCCTTCCTTACACACCTTGATACTGTTCCTATTATTTTTACAGATAGCACAATGTTGTGTTTCTTGGTTTGTTCTATTCAGACAAGTGTAGAATGAAATGATAAAATATAATGCAAATTTGGAGACTGAACATTGCAAATAACCTAGAAACCTTCAATGTATTCTGCTTATAGAGGAAAAGTTGTACTTACAAACCTCAAAAGCATTCATAAAACACTAGAAGTTCCCAGGTCTTAAGCTAAATAATACAAGAAACATTTCTGCAAACCATAATATCTAGGAATAAATAAGACAAATTGAACATCAAAACTAGCTCAATCTTCGGAAATGCATATGCAACTTGAATACATCCCCCAATGACAGTCTTGAGTGAGTAAAAACTTGGAGTGTAGCTAGTTGCTCCAGTGAGTAAAAAAAAGGATATCCTTTCCTTGAGAAACACCACCCCTATTTATACTTTTCAGTATAAGGGAAAGGTTTGAAAGATGAAATGTTTCTAGTCATAATTAATGGTCATTAATAGTCATTAAATACCTTTAGGTGTATTTGGACACTGTTAAGTGTATCCAATAACCATGATCAATAGTCATCAACAACCATTAAATACCATTAAGTGTATTTTCACATGGTTAAGAGTATCTAACAACCATGATCAATAGTTATCAACAACCACTAAATATCATTAAGTGTATTTAGAAAGTCATTAAACACCAAGGGTAATCAACAACCATTAAACACTATTATTTGTTTCTTTCATCTTCTAAGGAAATAAAACATTGCAGTATTTTCTTTTTTTTTTTCTTTTAAGGAAAGAAAAAGTTTTTCTCTTTTAAACTAATAAAAGTCAAAAACAATTTATTCCTAAGCTGAAAAAAAATACTAACAATCCTTTTATTTTCCGAACTCGATCAATTAATCAGGCATAGTAGGGACCACAAATTTATTAGCAGAGGCTTCCAATTATAATATTTAATTCGTAAAAAGCATGAATTAATCATATCATAATAAATCACAGATTGTACCACTAAAAATCTGCAACTGCACTCCTCTATTTAATTTCAATTTTTTTTCGTTACAACTTATTTAACTCCCCATGTTAGAATTACCGACACCAATAATCCATTGATTAATTTAATCCTTTATCTTTATGCTTAAATTAATTCACGTGACGGATATACATATATAATCCACCTGTAGGGTTTTCACGTGACTACTTATAAGCAACCATAAAGGGGTGTCTTCTTTCTCATATCCGAGATATGGTTCTATCAGCTAATTATTAATTCACAAATGTAATTTGTTATTATCCAATCCATTAGGAATTTTTTGACTCATCATAGAGTCTCATCTTTTAATAGATGAAAATAATAAAGCAAACTACACAGATCATAATAACTACATCAAGATTAAGAGTATAAGCTCATGTAATGGACTAGAGATATTATTTATTGAAATTCAGAACCTAAATGCATATCTCAATTTAGTCCGTTCAGTACATGCAAAATGTACTAACACAAGAAGTTGGAATTTTACCATTCCCATAATTAAGATTGAATTACTTTTAATCTTGTGTTACAATCATCAAGATGTTTGTCCAATTTCATCTTTGATTGTGAACATTTAATTTATGACTTACAAGAACCGACAATTTTAATCTTCTGCGTATGAGTTAAGCAACTCCATACCCAAAAATCATCTACTATATAAGCAATGGACACACATATAAACACAATGATCTATTCAAACAAAAACTTTATTGTAACAATTTACATAAAACGTAAAGTCTTTATAAAGGATTAAAATCAATACTATAACTCAACCATATGGTTAATAGTATATCCCAACAATCTCCCACTTAGACTCATAACCATGCATGTACAATTTTAACACCCATTTCATCCACATGCTTATCAAAAGACTTCTGAGGTAAGGCTTTGGTAAATGGATCCACCAAATTGTTCTTCGATTCAATCTTCAAAACTCTTACATCACCCCTTTGAGTTATATCACGAATCAAGTGATATTTCCTCTCAATGTGCTTACTCTTTTTATGGCTTCGTGGTTCTTTTGAGTTGGCAACTGCACCACTATTATCACAATATAGTGTAATTGGTTCTTCAATAGAAGGAACCACTCCGAGCTATTTTAGAAAGTTTCTGAGCCAAACAACCTTTTTAGCCGCCTCAGATGCAGCTATATATTCAGCTTCCATGGTGGAATCAGCAACACAAAATTGCTTTATGCTCCTCCAAACTATGGCTCCACCTCCCAGAGTAAATACATATCCTAAGGTCGATTTTCTAGAATCTCTATCTGACTGGAAATCTGAATCTGTATATCCAATAGGTACAAGATTGCCAGGGTGGAAAGCAAGCATATAATCCCTAGTCCTTTTAAGGTACTTGATGATATGCTTGACTGCAATCCAATGTTCTTGCCCAGGGTTAGACTGAAATCTGCTAACCATGCCTACAGCAAAGCAAATATCTGGTCTGGTGCATAATATAGCATACATAAGACTCCCTACAGCACAAGCGTAAGGGACCGCCTTTATCCTTTCTAACTCGTCAGTCGTTTTAGGCGACTGATCCCTTGATAAATTAATTCCATGTCTAAAAGGAAGAAACCCCTTTTTGGAATTTTGCACGCTAAACCTCGCAAGAATAGTATCAATATAAAGTGCTTGAGACAAGACTAATATCCTTTGTTTGCGATCTCGCAAAAGCTTAATCCCAAGGATATGAGCCGCTTCTCCCAAGTCTTTCATATCAAAATGCGACGACAACCACTCTTTAACAAAATTCAACATGCTCACATTATTTCCTATGAGCAAGATGTCATCTACGTACAGAATAAAAATGTTACTCTGTCTCCCTCCCATTTCTTATAGATGCATGATTCATTTTCAAACTGATCAAAACCAAAAGTTTTAATCGAATTGTCAAAACAAATGTTCCATGCCCGAGATGCCTGTTTCAATCCATAAATGGATCTCTTAAGTTTACAAACCATGTGTTCATTGCCATTTACCATGAAACCTTCTGGTTGTGCCATATAAATACATTCTTCAAGACTTCCATTTAAAAAACTTGTCTTGACATCCATTTACCAAATCTCATAATTATAATGAGCAGCAGTGGATAAGAGAATCCTAATGGATTTAAGCATGTCTACAGGCGAAAAAGTTTCCTCATAATCAATTCCTTCTTTTTGAGTAAACCCTTTCGCAACAAGCCGAGCCTTAAAAGTTTTCACTTTTCCATCCACACCTCTCTTTTTCTTGTAGATCCACTTACAACCAATAAGTTTAACACCTATTGGTGGTTCCACAAGATCCCAGACTTGGTTTGAGTACATAGATTCCATTTCAGATTTCATAGTAACAACCCACATTTCAGCATCTTTATCATGTAGTGCTTCGGCGTAATTTAATGGTTCTGTATTAGTCTCTTCAAGGATTCTATCGCATGATTCTCCCAAGAGCATAAACTGTTGTGGTTTTCTAATAACTCTCCCACTACGACGACTAGCAACTACAAGATTTGCTACATCTTGAACTAAATTATGAACATTCTGAACTACTTCCTCCATAATTTCAGGTTGCGCGACATTACTCCCACTACGTTGTGGTAGTGAGATGTCTTGAGTCTGCTTTTGAGCAACCTCTAAAGCATCCTCTTGAGCAACCTCTTTTCGACCGACATTCCTCCCACTATGTGGATGCAATGGTATGTCAACAATTGTTTTAGGTAGTTGTGTTGATGTTTCATTAGTAGGTATTCCTTTGCTTAGTTCCTGTAACACAAGTTTACTTCTAGGAACATGGTTAATTAAATAGTCATTTTCCAGAAACTTGGCATTTTGTTGAAACAATGACCTTTTGTTCCTTAGGACAATAAAATAAACCTCCTTTAGTTCCTTTTGGATAGCCAATGAAAATGCACACTTCTGTCCTTGATTCCAACTTACTAGTTTTCCCTTTTAATACATGTGATGGACATCCCCAAACTCGAATATGCCATAGACTAGGCTTGCGCCCATTCCACAATTCGGATGGGGTTAAAGGAATAGATTTGGAAGGAACCAAATTCAGAACGTAATTTGCAGTTTCTAAGGCATATCCCCAAAATCTAAAAGACAAATCTGAATAACTTAACATTGATCTAACCATTTCCAAAAGAGTTATATTTCTTCGTTCTGCCACACCATTTTGTTGTGGTGTTCCTGGGGCAGAATATTGAGATGTAATGCCCGATTTTGATAAGTACTTAATGAATTCCGCCGAAAGGTATTCACCACCACGATCTGATCGTAATGTTTGGATATGTTTACCATGTCGCTTTTTCGTTTCTATCTTGAATTCTTTGAACTTCTCAAAGCATTCAAATTTGTGGCGCAACAAATAAATGTATCCATATTTTGAGTAGTCATCTGTGAAAGTCACAAAATACTCAAAACCCCCTCTTGCTCGTATATTCATAGGACCGCACAAATCAGAATGAATTAATTCTAACTTATTAATGGCTCTGTTTCCTTTGGAAGGGAAATGTCTCTTTGTCATTTTACCTTCTAAACAAGATTCACAGGTTGGTAGTGCCTCCACTTTCAATGAACTTAGAGGTCCATCAGAAACCAACCTTGAAATCCTATTTATATTGATATGACATAGACGTAAGTGCCATAAGTAAGTTTGACTCAATTCAAAAATACATTTTCTTTTATAAGAAATATCAATATTATTTAATTCATTAAGGTGTAGCATGTCATGGGAGACTTCAAATACAAAGAGATGATGTATTTTAGGAGCGCTATGGATGAATTGTTTATCATACTTAATAACAGCACAATAATTTGCAAATAAAACATCATAACCAGAATCCATTATTTTTGAAATTGAAAGAAAATTCCTTCTTATCAAAGGTACATAAAGAACATATTTTAAAAATAGAATTCTGGAACTACTAAAAGAAAAAGAGATATTTCTTATTGCTAGGACTGGTGTTGGTTCCCCATTCGCCTGACAAATGCAAACTTCATTCTCACTTAGCCACCGCATTTCCTGAAACCCCTGCAAAGAAGTGCAGACATGGTCAGTGGCTCCCGAATCTACAGCCCATAATTGGGTAGAAACAACCGCTAAATAGGTTTCAACGACATTTAAACAAGAATTACCTTTGTTCTTCATTTTGGCTTGATAGTCAGGGCATTGCCTCTTGTGGTGACAAGGCCGCTTGCAGTTGTAGCACTTGCCCTTAGGCTTAGCCACACCACCTGTGGCACCTCCGGGTGCCACAACTTTGCACGACTTCTTCTTCTTCTTTTGGGATTTAGCCGGCTTAGACAAAGAAGTGATAGGTTTGCCCATCATGTATGCCACAGAGAGAGGAGGTTGCTGTTTGATAATGGATTCTGCCGCTGTCAGTTCATTCAACAATTTCGCAAGAGACAAATCCATCTTGTTCATATTATAATTCAAGTGAAACTGTTGAAAACTCTCCGGCAGAGTCTGTAGGATCATCTCAACCTGAGATTCCTTATCAATAGTAGCGCCAAGTATCTCCAGCTCATTCAGATAACTCATCATGTTCAACACATGATCCTTGACAGGTGATCCTTCAACCATTTTGGTGGTCAAGATAGCCTTCATGGCAATCTGCTTGGTAGCACTATTTTGCTCTCCGAACATCTCTTTGAGAGATTCGAGCATATCATAAGCAGATGTCATAAACTGATGTTGATGCTGCAAGACATTCGATATTGAGACAAAAATGTAGCACCTTGCCATCTCATCAGCCTTGACCCATTTCTCATAGGCCTTAATCTCCTCATCAGTAGCATCTCCTAGTTTAATGGGGCATTCTTCAACCAACACATATTTGAAACCCTCAGATGTTAGAACAATATCAAGATTTCGTTTCCAGTCCACATAGTTAGGACCTTCCAGTTTGTTTTGGTTCAAGATAGAGGACAGAGGATTGAAGTGAGACATAGTTAATCTGAGAGATATTTAAAATAGATCATTAGTAACATGTTTTTTTTTTCAAACAAAACAAAACAAGACGCATATAATCAAGCTAATGAACAATTAGAATCGATAGGGAAACTTAACTGTTCAAGCAAATATATGAGCAAGTTCATATATATAATACCACTTAAACAATACAAGTCCAACTCAGTTAGAGAGTAATTTGTGAAGTTTAGTCAGGTATATATATTGTCTATCGTTCATTGATTCAACATGCAACTTAGTTGGAAAGTTAAAACAAGTCATCAAATCTAAAGACAAACATAACAATATAAAAATATACAAGTTTATCCGATGAGGAAGAGGACCTATGTCAACATATAAACTCATATATTAGCTGTTAATATCATTTTTTAGAATTAGGAATGAACCCTTACAACTCTGGAATACAAAACATTTTTTTTTTCAAACAACAAAAAAATGTTCATCAAAAGTACAACATGATTTAAACAGATTTAATCAAATATGTATCAAATTCATGGACTATTGTTACATTATAAGTTATATGTAAGAAGACTCGTGATACCAATTATTAGAATATGCACAGCGGAAGCATTTTTCAGAATCACAAACTTATATAAAAGCATATTAATGTAATTTAAATAAATTGTGAAACTCTAACCTTTTGAAGCTTTCACATAACTCATTCAGGGACTGGGACTCCAGAATTGAAGTCTTCTACTAATTCCTGACTGACTTTCTTAATCAAGTCTTGTGTGGGCAAGAAATTTTCAAAAAAAAAAAGGATATCCTTTCCTTGAGAAACACCACCTCTATTTATACTTTTCAGTATAAGGGAAAGGTTTGAAAGATGAAATGTTTCTAGTCATAATTACTGGTCATGAATAGTCATTAAATACCTTTTGCTGTATTTGGACAATGTTAAGTGTATCTAATAACCATGATCAATAGTCATCAACAACCATTAAATACCATTAAGTGTATTTTTACATGGTTAAGAGTATCTAACAACCATGATCAATAATTATCCACAACCACTAAATATCATTAAGTGTATTTCGAAAGTCATTAAACACCAAGGGTAATCAACAACCATTAAACACCATTAATAGCCACTAATAACCATTAAACACTATTATTTGTTTCTTTCATCTTCTAAGGAAATAAAACATTGCAGTATTTTCTTTTTTTTCTTCTTTTAAGGAAAGAAAAAGTTATTCTCTTTTAAACTAATAAAAGTCAAAAACAATTTATTTCTAAGCTGAAAAAAAATACTAACAATCCTTTTATTTTCCGAACTCGATCAATTAATCAGGCATAGTAGGGACCACAAATTTATTAGCAGAGGCTTCCAATTATAATATTTAATTCGTAAAAAGCATGAATTAATCATATCATAATAAATCACAGATTTTACCACTAAAAATATGCAACTGCACTCCTCTATTTAATTTCAAAATTTTTTCGTTACACCTTATTTAACTCCCCATGTTAGAATTACCGACTACAATCAATTAAATTAAACTTCTGAAAAACTTGATCCATTGATTAATTTATTCCTTTATCTTTATGCTTAAATTAATTCACGTGACGGATATACATATATAATCCACCTGCAGAGTATTCACGTGACTACTTATAAGCAACCATAAAGGGGTGTCTTCTTTCTCATATCCGAGATATGGTTCTATAAGCTAATTATTAATTCACGAATGTAATTTGTTATTATCCAATCCATTAGGAATTTTTTGACTCATCATAGAGTCTCACCTTTTAATAGATGAAAATAATAAAGCAAACTACACAGATCATAATAACTACATCAAGATTAAGAGTATAAGCTCATGTAATGGACTAGAGATATTATTTATTGAAATTCAGAACCTAAATGCATATCTCAATTTGGTCCGTTCAATACATGCAAAATGTACTAACACAAGAAGTTGGAATTTTACCATTCCCATAATTAAGATTGAATTACTTTTAATCTTGTGTTACAATCATCAAGATGTTTGTCCAATTTCATCTTTGATTGTGAACATTTAATTTATGACTTATAAGAACCGACAATTTTAATCTTCTGCGTATGAGTTAAGCAACTCCATACCTAAAAATCGTCTACTATATAAGCAATGGACACACATATAAACACGATGATCTATTCAAACAAAAACTTTATTGTAACAATTTACATAAAACGTAAAGTCTTTATAAAGGATTAAAATCAATACTATAACTCAACCATATGGTTAATTGTCACGACCCAAGCCTTGGGCCTAGACGTGACCGGCGAATGGGGAACCCGAAGGAACCCCAAACAAGCCTCATAGCATATCATTACACATCCTTGGTCGCGGAAGCAATTAAAATGACCATAAGCGATAAGCATAATCAAAGGGGGAAATCGGGACTAAGGGAG